>CAUYSK010102835.1:0-20561 GCA_963575035.1 Avahi laniger
TAGAAAGAAATTAATTGGACAGCTAAAAATACATATAGCAAAAATTAGCCGGGCATGGTGGCACATGCCTGTAGTCCCAGCTACTCGGGAGGCTGAGACAGTAGGATTGCTTGAGCCCAGGAGTTTGAGGTTGCTGTGAGCTAGGCTGACGCCACGGCACTCGCCCCAGGCAAGAAAGTGAGACTCTGTCTCAAAAAAAAAAGAAAAAGAGAAAATTCCAAACCAGAATATATAGACAAATGTCACAAAACCTTAGTTACTCTGTTATGGTAAAAAAGATATTAAAGGGGAAATAGTATCCCAAATATGAAGGAATGTGGTGACTTTTTTAAATTATTAGAATATGGAAATTTTAAAGTCTTTGAAACTTGACTCTTTTTAAAACTGTCTAACAGTCTCCATTAAAAACATGCCACAAAATTTTACTCAGTAAAAAACACAATATATTCAGTGCCAAGAACCTTAAATAAGATGGGGTTGGAAAAAAAAAAAGAAATCAACTAAAAAAAAGGTTAATCTCTTATTTAAGACCTAAAAGAGCTTTCTTTACTTACACAATGAGGGGGCCTGTGTATCTAAAAACCTTAGCAGAACATTTTGGAAAACAGGCAAACTAGATCCAGCAAGAGAGGCTGAAGAAATAGACTCCTTCTCATCCAAGACTTCTGATTCGCCACATCTCTACAGATTAAAAATAATCACAGTTAAGTATACAGGATAAATACAGTCATAATGGGTCATAAATTTGTTAGTTTTTGGTTAACATTTAACTTCTCAGATAAAACATGGAAAATTGAGATTTCCATACTTATTTCAGGACCATGTATCATAACTGAATAATTTCTAAAAGCTGAAGAAAACTATCCCAGAAAAATTCAAATGATTTCAAAG
Organism: Avahi laniger; assembly: GCA_963575035.1. Taxonomy (NCBI): domain Eukaryota; kingdom Metazoa; phylum Chordata; class Mammalia; order Primates; family Indriidae; genus Avahi; species Avahi laniger. Next base: position 892 of record CAUYSK010102835.1, read on the forward strand.
AACTTCCCTGAAAAACATTATTCACATGAATTATAAAATCCACGCAGTGCTATATCGGTGTGTGAGTGTCCACTAAATACACAACAGCACAATAAACTATCCATTATCCTTAGGCAAAATTGCTAAAAATAATTTGAGGTTGTCATAGTTTTTAAATAACTCATGTTTAACTGTATTGTCCTGGGAAATATTTGAGCACATATTGAATTTGATTTTTTGTACTTGTTTGGTTTTATCAGGAGGGTGTATTTATGAGTCTGGAGAAGCATGGTGTCAAATGAGAAAGCTAACATAATTCCTCTAGTAAGACCCTTTCACTTAATCATCACACTACAACAATAAGATCTCACAGAATCTCTGGGAATCACCACAGTTCATGAAATACCTCTAGGGAAGTTAACTTCTGCATTCCTAAATACAGAACTTACTAAAAGATCAGAAAAGAAACAGCTTAGTATCAATCAGAACTTCATTTTCTATTCTTTTAGGTATTACTTTAATCATTCCCACTTTCATTATTTATTCCTTTATCTTAAAATATTATTATATTAAGAATATTATATTAAGATGTTATTTCTCCAATCTATCCTCTATTTGCAAAGGGCAAGTTTTAAAGAAGGCAATGTTTAATAAAAATCAGTTATCTCAAACATCTCTGAAAGAGTACATTTTTAGATCTGGATACATTCAGGCCTATTAACATTACAAAGTAATCTATCTATGAACCTCTTCTCAAAGTGGTGTGTGTACGTGTTCTGGAAAATAGGGAGGAAAAAGAGGTATAAAAACATACACAGAATGTAGAAAAAGCAATGAAATATTTGAGAAATTCAACTTTAGTTACTAAAGTTTATGCATTGGACTTTACCATGGAATAGTGTACCTATTCCTAATCTGTTGAAAAAAGCAATAAAAGGCTTTCCTAATTTGCACATTGTACAATAGGCCACCTGGTGCGGCCTTAAGTGCGGCTTTTTGACTAAACCCAAATTTTACAGGAACAAATCTTTTTATTTAAAGGGATGCAACAGAGAAAGATGACGCTTTCCTTGTCTCCTTTGGTGGTTAAAAAAGAACAACCTTGAAATCGGAGGCCACGGGTTCCCCACCCCTGGATCTTCATGCCACAATTTGAACAATATGATTTTTTGTTTTTTGTGAACATGGTTTTTCCAACAGAAAGAGAGCAATGTCTGCAAAAATGTTCTTTCTATTTCTTTTTTTATAGCTTCACAGGAAGTAGGTGTATTATCAGTAACACAGAGAACCAGCTAAGGTTTATCCAGGCACGCAACGAATACCTTCTGAGCATCTACCATGCCCTGAGCACAATTCCAGGTGCCAAAGACACACACTGCACAAATGGATGAGGTCCCTGCTGTCACGCTTACCTTCTAAAGGGGAAGGCAGGCATTAAACAACGAGCAAATTAACTAGATCAATGTGCACTGCACCGAGGAAGGCACAGGAGTGTGATGTGAGAAAGCGGCTAAGGGGCAGGTGCTGTAAACTTTAGATCACATGGTGATGGCAGACCTCCCCAAGGTGACACATGTTGAGCTAGGAACACTGGAAGGAAGAGACACTTCCTGAAATGGGAATGCCAGAAAGAAGCTGTCCATGCAAAAGACCAGGAAGCAGACGGCACCACCCAGAAAAAAATAAGAGCAGAGGCCCCAAGACGAAAGTGAATTTCATGTGTTAGAGGAACAAAAAAACCAACATGGCTGGAGCTGGGACCCCAGGGAGAAAGGTCCAAGATGAGGTGGGAAAGGCAGGCAGGGCCAGCTCAAGAGTGGCTCCACAGGCCACGGTCAGGAGCCATGAGAGTCTCAGTAAGGGGACAATTTGATCTGTTTACATTTTAAAAGATCACTGGCTGCTATGTAGAGGATCGAGGGAACAAGAGAGGAAAGAGAGGAGGGATAGGAGGCCTCAAAGTTGCCCAGGTGACAGATGACAAGGGCCTCGTCGGATCACATACACCCTGTAGCTGTCCCTGCTTAAGTTTACAGGCAGAAAAGAAGCCTCACTTAGAAAATTTCCCTTCAAAAAAAGTTAATGTTTATGAAGTTAGGTTTGTTTTTTCCTTTGTAATTTACTGCTGAGGCTTTGATTGCTCTCTCTGGGGCCAGAACATAAGCTCAAAAGCAATAAAAATTGGTATTTATAATCTCATAATCATAATTTCCTCAAGAAAGTATTTCCAAATCCACTAAAACATTATATAGCTGTAAACTGCATAAAAGTTGATGTATCTTATCTACATTTGCACGTGTATATGTGTATGCATATTGTGGGTATGTGTGTGTGTGTGTGTGTGTCTCAACCTCACAAAACGAATTTCTTTTGTCCACATTCGATGTTAAAATTTTACTTTAAAAATACATTTAAAAATTAGTCTGGAATATAAATTATCGGCTGCATCAGCTTAGAGAGATCCTACTATGGAATCCTCTTCATGTGAATTTATACATCCTCCCTTTTTTCTCATAAGAGCAAAAACCACCATGAGGATAAAAGTATCCTCCCAAACAGCATTTTTAAATTATCATTCGACAAATGTAAAGAAAACTGAACCTACCTCTGCCTCGATTTCCGCTTGCCTCTTCTCCAGGAGTTTTGCCACAGCCATGGCCCTGTGCTTGCCTGACCGTTTGCAGCTCACGGCCCATTCACACAATAACGTCACCACGGCTTCGTCGTTGGGGGCAACCTAATGACCAAAAGAAATGGGTAGCAGCCATATCAAATGAAGCATTCACCCAAAAAGAGTCAGGATGCAAGCAACGGAACAGCTAAAGCTTTAAGGCTTTTTTCCCATGTTTTATTAGAGCAGTTTTAGAAAATGTTTCCCAATCATTTTTAATTGCAATATAAGGAGTAAAAATTTAGTCACAAGAAAGGAAATCACTTACTCAGAAATCCCTTATGCCAGCAGTGCCCAACCTTTTTGGCATCAGGGACTGGTTTCATGGGAGACAATTTTTCACAGACCGGGGGTGGGGGTAATGGTTTTGGGATGATTCAAATGCATTACATTTATTGTGCAGTCAAACCTCTTTGCTCATGAGCTGTATTTGCAGCTGCTCCCCAGCACTAGCATCACCTCCTCAGATCATCAGGCATTAGATTCTGACAAAGAGCACGAAACCCAGATCCCTCGCATGCACAGTTACAGCAGGGTTCCTGCCCCTATGAGAATCTAATTCCACCGCTGATCTGACAGGAGGCGGAGCTTATGTGGTGATGCGAGTGATGGGGAGCAGCTGTAAATACAGATAAAGTTTGGCTCACTTGCCGCCACTTACCTCCTGCCGTGTGGCCCGCTTCCTTCCTAACAGGCCCCGGACCAGTAACGGTCCACGGCCATGGTGTTGGTGACCACAGCCTTACACTAAATCTGTGACAATCCCAAGAAAATTAGAGTTTCCTTGCAGATGCCTTCATTACACAGCACCATAACCTGGCCCCATCAATTCTCTGGAATTCAATTTCAAAACCCAAAAGAAAAGGAAAATGAGCACTGAACATCAAGAACAGCTTGACATTCCACTGCTGGCACCCTGAGGCCTTCCCTCACCACCTCGTTCAATCTGTAATCCTAACAAGCCAGTTATCAAATGACACACTCCAACGAGAAAGCAGAAGGAACAAACCAGAGGGGAGGCTGGAATGCTGATCAAAGATGCATCACATTGCAAACAACAGACATGAAAAATGACAGCCAAGCATCAAAAGGAACAATTAAAAGCAGACACAGTCAACAAAGGACAGCACCCTATGTCTACACAGGGCTCAATACGGACGGGTCATTGGAACGATCAGCCACAGTTGCCAAGCCTAGACATGGGCACCAATGACCGAGGATGAGAGGAATTCATGGACCCAAGTGACGTGAATCGACAGGGAGTCAGCAGGGAGAGCACACTTCTGTGCAAGCTGTCCTTTCCTTTCAGAGTGTCCTCGCCAACCAGTGGAACATCAACTGCAAGCTTTTAATAATCGCCCACACGTATAAACATTATGCCAGAAAAATTGGGTAATCGCAGTTTTAGCACTGACGTGCTATGTGAGACTTTTTTTTTTTTTGATTGAGACAGGATCTCGATATATTACCCAGGCTAGTTAGGAATTTCGGGGCTCCAGTGATTCTCCTGCCTCAGCCTCCCAAGTAGCTGGGACTAAAGACATGTACCACCACATCCAGCTTATGTGAGAAGTTCTTAATGCTTTAGAATCCATAAACTCATTATTATGATGTAGTTGTGAGCATACTTTCTGGAAGAAAATATATATATATATACACACACACACACACACATGCATTAATTCAACACAACATTTCAGGTTTATGGAGTCTGAAAAGGCATCCAAGAATCTCAGAATAAGAATCCCTAATTAGCTTTAGATACTAGCAAACAATTCAGATCATGAAAATACATTTATTCTAAGATTTTTATACATCCTACCCAAAATCTGGTCATTTAAACACATTGTTAAATCAAAAACATAAGTTATCTGGGGCAGATATCTCAAAGGGAGTTCTGAGTCTCTTAATATAAAACAATGCAAATCATTCAATCAAAATATATAAAGTTTGAATAAAATGTTTAAAAAAGAAAGCAAATTGGAAGGATTTTCTGCCTGGATTTGAGCAATAAAAATATAAAGGTCTATCCAGTGAAGCACCACATGTTTATACATTTAGAATATTAAAGAGAACAAAAATAGTTACCCTAAAAATACTATCAGTTTTTATTAGGCTAACCAGTAATGTATTATCATATCCACATTTAAAAAGATTTTAATTTTTCCCTGCATCTTCAAAATTAGATAACAATATGCTACACATTTGTACTGAAGGGTTTTGGTCCTTGGTAATTTCCTGACATAGATTCATAAAAACCTAATAAATATGAAAAGGTGCACTGTCTTTCAGTGACTGGACTCACCCAACGCAGGTGATGGGCCCTGCTTGACCTAGAGATGCATAGAAAAGAACAATATAAAAGAAATGACTTCTTTTGAGCACATCCAGGTATGACATCTGGTTTGGGGTAATGTGCTAGAAAACAAATCCCAAAAAGGAGTCAATTCACTTCCAAAAGCACCCTATTAAGTGCTTTTTTTTGTTTGTTTAAGTACTCATGATATGCTAGGCACTTGAAGAAACAAGAATTTTTAAAGACCTGGTCCCTATCCTCAAAAAGTTCACCTTCTAGAGAGAAAAGTCTATAAGACAAGTACTCATAAAAGCAATGCGGAGGAATAAGTCGGTCTAATTACCTGAACCTGCCATACCTCACGGCAGATGAGCATACATCAGTGTCCCAGTTTACTGACATGTGAGATCTTAACTTGAAGACAGGCCTGCAGCTGTGGTCTCAATTTCTGATTTTTAGGAATTAAGTGAATTACCAAAACCAGAGATAAAAACTTTAAGTACAATGCTGTTGAAAAGATTGAACTTTTTAAAGTTTCAGCACAGAAATTGTGTTCATATCATGCCTATAAAAAGTTACACATTCCAAAATCTATTTTTAACCAATAAACATTTTCCAATATTGGCCAGATTCCAACAGTGCAGTGTCCACTCCTTTCTGAATATTAAATAGCTTGCTATTACCTATCCTTGAGATGTTAGGATGGTACAGATGAAGGAATAGGCAGCTTCTGTGCCTATTTTTTAAAAAACAATAAGATACTACCACAGAAGTTTTACAATGACTTGCACTAACTTCTCAGAGAGAATTTGTCTTTAGCAATGGAACTATGGGAATTTTTGTTATTGTTTTCTTTTTTTTCCACTTTTCTGCAGGCATTTGGGGGACATCTCAGCATCTGAATAAAGATGTATAAATAAGAAAGGCAGATGGGAGAGGCTTCCCACGGAACACAGGAAAGGGGAGGTCAAAGGTGCACGGCCAGCAGTAAACCCCGAGTCCTGTCCAAGAGGGGTGGTTCTCAGCCCTCAGACAGGGTCTGCCCACCATTCTCTTCTTAGTCCAGGAGCAGCTCCCCTACTTCTTCTGGGGCACTGCTCCTCCCACTACCGCAGGGTAGTGGGTGTTGCCAACTGCAGTGGACCATCGTCTCAGCTTTACTGTTAGAATATAATCTGGATTTGGAGCTTTGATAGGCAGTAAAGATGTAAGGCAATTCTCTGGACACAAGAAAAAAAAATCTATCAGGTACTCATTAGGTGCAATGCCCTGTGTGCAATCTTGTAAAACACTGTGGATGCTCAAAGAGACTAGCCCTGACCAAATAAAGGGCTTCTCTTATGATTAAAAATCAATTTTTCAGAATAGGTTTTCTGCAATAGTTACAGTTTATTCCAGTCATTACTAAAGTCTTAGGATTTATAATTGATCAAACAGACACCACAAAAAGTCTCAAAATCTTGATCTTAAATGTAAATCTTTCCAAGTCACTTCTAATGAAAATTTAAAATACAACTTATGGATTAAGTTATGGATATAATCACTCTCAAAATCAATAATGATATCTTAAACTGACAGGTGATAGCAACAAAGATAATTAACATTTACTGAGTGCTTATTGAAATAATTCATTGCAATAAATGTGTTTCAGGAATTATTTCTTTTAATCTTCACAACCTATGAGCTATTATTATTATCCCCAGTTTACAGGTAAGGAAACCAAGGCATAGGGATGGCAAATAACTTGTCCAAGCTCACTCAGCTAAGTAATGGAGCTCTTGCCACAACATAACTCTTGAAAATGAACCAAATAGATAAAGCAAAACTTGTGTGTCAAATGAACTTGAGAAGGTAATTTTTCCCACCCTCCAGGATAAAGAATGGCCTTTTGTGTGAGCCCCATGCTTCTCTGGCTTCTCCGGATTATTCTCCGGATTATTCTGCTCGGTTATGCTGTAATATTTACTTCCATGCAATATGCATATTTCACAGCATAGCCTGGAGGCTATTGGATCTTCCGCTATTGGCTTCAGATATCCATTGGGAAGGCTCAGGTACCACCCTGGAGGCAGACCACTGAGAACGACTAAGGTACTTCACCATCCCAAACACTATAAAATAGTGCTGGGGTCATCAGGGGTAATAACAGGCAGCTTTTCATATTGGTTCTTTACAATATATAGTAAGAAGTTGTTGAACAACCCACAGTATGCATTGTAGCTTTTAAGTATGCACAAATGGGATACACAAGAGCAAGGAACAGGTGGGGGAGGGGGTGTGAGGGGAGAATTGAGCTTTGGCACACAAAGTTAAGGTCAGAGCAAAAGTACCAAACTAGAGGTCTGGCCCTGACATAAATGAAACCACATGATCATAGCAATAACATTAACCATTTTAAATTTTCAACTACAGGTAGCAGGAGTAGTAATAATAAAAATATTTATTGAGCAAGTACTGGAAGTTTTATACATATCATCTCTAATTTTAACAAACTTGGAAGTAAGTGTCGTTATTCCCAGTTCACAGGTAAGAAGACCAAGGTTTAAAGAAATTAGTTAGCCAAGAGCAGAGAGAGTGAAAGAGGCAGAACTAACGAGTTTAATTCCAAAGTCGTGCTTTCTGCTGTACCTGCTCACATCACCGATGAATCAAGATTACTTGAAGCACAAGCAGGATCACAGTTACATGGAAATCTCCTGAGTGCCTCACGTGGACTCCAGGATGCCTGCAGCTCAGACCCACCCCAGCCAGCCCTGATTTCCGCCTCCTGGGGACAAGCCAGATTTCTAATCTAATTGGCACATGGATAATAAAAGCACAGGAGTGAATTATCAAAGACTTTATTCTGCCTCTAACACTTGCTAGGCCAGATGCTCATACAGTATTATACAGAATGCAATCCCATTTATCCTGCTTCTGACACTTGCTAGACTAATGTCTTTTTCATGGCTTTATTTTCAGCATCTACCACAGTGCCTGGCACACAGTAGGTTCGACAGATTTTTTTTTTTATCAAAGAATATAAAACCAAAGGAAAAAAACAAAGTGGATGGGGGTGGGGGGGAAGTCCACAGATGCACTTAACTAATATGGAAAAATATCTGACTTAATCCAACAGTTAACTAAGTGTGAAACACTAGAAGCATTCCTAGTCCTAATTTATTGAGTCAAGGATGCTAGGCTCTCCACTATCACTTAGCATCATTCTGGAAGAGTTAGCCAGAATGATGAAAAGAAAGGAATAAACATTTGAAAGGATATGGCAACATTACTACAGTTTGCATAAAATGATTATGTTCCCCCACCAACCCAGAGAATTAATTGGAAAACTTTATTAGAAGTAATAATAGAGTCGAGCACCATGACCAGAACAAAATAAACAAGAAAACTTGATGGAAAATATTAAGCAGTGGAAGAAAAAAAAAGATCCTGCAGAACAGTCTGTAGATACTAACCACAGGTCTTCTATCCTTTAACATAAGGAAGGGAAAATAATCGGCAACTACATCTGAGAACTTTTCCCCATCCACCTTGTTTGTTTCTTCGGTTTTATATAACACATTGTATTACTTTTATTCTTTGATTAAAAATATCTACGGAACCTACTGTGTTCCAAGCACTGTGGTAAATGCTGAAAATAAAAGCACAAAAAAGACATTAGTCTAGCAAATGTTAGGGGCAGAATAAATGGGATTGCATTCTGCATAATAATATTTACATATGCATGCCTAGGAAAATATCTGGAGAATATGGACCAAAGTTAACAGTAGTTCCTGCTGGTATATACAATGAGCGTTTGTTATATAGTATACCCTGTTCTAACGCTTCAACAACAATCCTATGATTTTACAGTTGAGCGAACTGAAGACTAAAGGTTAAATATTAAAGTTCAAAGCTACTAGGTCACAGACCTGAGAGTGAGACCCCAGCTATCTGGCTCCACAGAGGGCACTCAAACACCAAAACGCCTCCCTTCTGTACAGGGGAGTAAGACGGGGGTCCAGTTTGCAGGCGATAAGAGACTTCTTAACATCCAGAATGTATTCCTGTACTATGTATATAACAATCACAAGAAGAAATAACTTCTACAGTGAGAAAAAACAAGAGAAGATGAATGGACACAAAATTCAAAAACCAATAAAGTGGCCGGGCGCGGTGGCTCACGCCTGTAATCCCCCGAGGCGGGCGGATTGTTTGAGCTCAGGAGTTCGAGACCAGCCTGAGCAAGAGCAAGACCCCGTCTCTACCAAAAATAGAAAGAAATTAATTGGACAGCTAAAAATATACAGAAAAAATTAGCTGGGCATGGTGGTACATGCCTGTAGTCCCAGCTACTTGGGAGGCTGAGGCAGAAGGATCGCTTGAGCCCAGGAGTTTGAGGTTGCTGTGAGCTAGGCTGACGCTATGGCACTCACTCTAGCCAGGGCAACAAAATGAGACTCTGTCTCAAAAAAAAAAAACCAATAAAGTCCTTCAAATAACAGTATCATTTATCTGGCCTCATGAACTTGTGATACATCCGCAGTGGTAAATAGTAAAATTATTAATTCCATAGCAAATAATCATCATTAATGTTGCTAACTACATCTATAATAAAGATATTCCAAATGTAAAGAAAGGTTTTCATCTTAAGGGGGATTTGCCACATTCTTCTTTCCTAGGAGACAGCAGGCACAAATCTGATAGATTAAGCCTAATTCAGTGTTTATCCAATCACTCAATAACCTAATAGCCTGTAGAAACTAACCACAGGTCTTCTACCCTTACCAAATAAAGAAGGGAAAATGATTGGCAACTGTATCTGAGAGGCACGCTTGCTTCAAAAATTACAAGATACTTGGTCAGATTGTTTTGCTATTTTAAAATAAGAAATTTCTCAACATATTACCTAGGTCAGTGGTCCCCAGTCTTTTAAGAACCAGGGACTGGTTTCACAGAAGACAATTTTTCCACAGACCGGGGGTTGGGGGGGGGTGTAGTGTGGAGCTCAGGCACTGATGCGCGACCCGTTTCCTAACAGGCCACGGACCGGTACCGGGCCTTCGCCCAGGGGTTCGGGACTGCAGACCTAGATTATAAAAACAATACCATAAAAGGGAGCAGGGGAAAAAAAAAATGACTCATTACTGCTAAGCAACAGCTAACAAAAAAGAGTTGAGATCAGATACCAAAAAAAGCTCTTCAACAGCTCTTTAATGTCTGACTAAAAGGCCTGTTTATAGAAGAAATCAATCACTTTTAGTCAACATCAAACAAAATGGTCATATTTGGGGAAAAACAGTATGCTTTACAGCACCAATAAATAATATGGAATAATATGCAGGGTAGTGATATTAGCAAGTCATATGGTTTGTAAACTGAGACACACTATGGAGAGCTGGAAAAATTTCAAGAGTGGCATAAGTTAAAAACTGGTCTCAAATGCTAGTAGAACATAAGCCTGTCATACCTGGTCACAAACAGCACTTGTAACGGTCAGAATCACCATATAAAGTATTAAGCCTAAAACTGTTAACCACAAATTCACAAGATTTATTATAAATATAAATGGTATCCATTTTTAAAATCTTTATACATATAAAAGTTTCCATACATACATTTCCAAAAGATATTTGAGATGATTGATTTTTGACAGGGAAAGGGGTAAGTTTTCCTAGTTTCACATCCTTAGAATCAATGTTAAGTCTTTAGATCGTGTGACATCTAAAAAATAAAACATACACCATGGAAGCAAAAGGAACTTCCTTCTTTTTTGAAGGAGCAGTTAAAGATAGTACGGCTCTGACTTCTGAGAAGAAACAGATAAGAAAAAAATTTAAGACTATCCCCTCTCAGTATTTAAATCAACTAATTATCATCAATTTGCACTATAACAAAAAAATGAACTTCCTATCCCGCAATTAAATCATCAACATTTAAATAATAATAATACAAGTGGAAAAGATACAGGAGTTTGAAGAAATATAAAAGTCATACCAGGGATAACTCATAATTGCAAAGTAAAATTCCCCCCAAATGACCTTAAAAAGTGTATGTCTCTCATATTTAAAATGTAGCTTGAGTATCTCTAATCTAAAAATCCCAAAATCTGAATTGCTTCAAAATCCGAAATGCTTTAAGCATGGACAAGGTGTTCATAGGAAATGCTCATTGGTGCATTTCAGATTTTCGGACTAGAGGTACTCATCTGATGAGTATATAATGCAAATATTCCAAAATCCAAAAAAATCTGAAATCCGAAACACTTTTGATCCCAAGCATTTCAGATAAGGTATACTCAACCTATAATTAAAATACTATGTTTAATTTCCTAAAGTCATCACTGTATGCTACGATAACCTTTATTGCTTGCCTCTTATGAAAGATAAAGGTAACATAGAGATAAGGGAAATATAAATTTCTAAAAGATGGTGCTTTGTCCTATTCACTCGACAACCAAAGTCGCCCAGTCAGGAACAAAACAATTGGCATTCACTAAGTGTTTACCAGATGCTATTAAATAAAGTGGATTCTATCAATAAGACCATTGTAGAGACAAAGAAACTGACCACTAAGGAGAGTTACAAGGGAAGTAGTCTAAGACCACCAGGATACTTGGCAGCTAAGCCAAGATTCAAAACGAGGTCTGAATTGGCCTAAAGTCTGTGGCATATTACCAAGGCCAGGTGGCTCAGCCTGAGGATCTGAATTTTCTCATCTAAATATTGTTTACTATGTTAAAATTGTCAAGCAAGCTTTTAAAATTTAATAGAAACTATTACCCCACATAAATGTGCCAAAATTTGGAAATTGTTCATGGAAATTACAAAGGTTTCTTCCTCCTTTTTCCAAAATTACATTTGAAACTTGTTTCTTCAGCTATATTGTTACCTAAAATAAAATCATTTTTTACAAGGAACAGAATGTACTACTTAAGAGTGTCCTTCCGGAGCCAGTCAGGACTCCAATTCCTATTCTCCCACCAACGAGCTGGATATCAGCCTAGGCAACTGCTCATCCTCTTCAAGCATTGGTTGCCTCATTTATAAAGTAGAGGATTAAAGAAAAAAATGTGTCTCATAGGCCAGGGAAAAATTAATTAAGATGACAACAACACTAAAACAAGGCCTGGTGCTTAAGAAGTACTCAAAAAAAGTTAAGAAAAAAGATTTGCATGCATCCTCAAAAACAAACCAAGAGGCCTGCCGCAGTATACAAGACGCATTACTGGCCCTTCTCAGTAACAGCAAAGTCTAAACGTCTGGGTGTGCGATTTTGTTTTCCCAACTGTTAATCTAATTGGCCTTTTAACTAATATACTTACTTTAAGACATAATAAAATGGTATTGAAGACTAGCAACGCTTCCTTTGAGTGTCCAGCAGGAAACGTGTCAGCTTCTGGCTGGGCTGTGATCCACACAAGCGACGACGGGAAGTCGTCCCGGTGTGTCTTTCTTGCTTGCCTGACTTTTGCCTCGCTGGACACTCTTCAGTCTTGGTTTCAGAAAGTGACTTTATTTTCCCTTACATTAAATAACAAGTCCTAAGCGTTTAAATGAGCACGATCTCTTTTACAACATGGTACTACAGCTACCTCATCCTGGGTGGCTCAATCCCTTCTGACTGCTTCCCAACTGAAGGAAAAGACTTTTCGAAAATCAAAGAGTGTGGAAACCCTGACAGATCCTGGCTGCGCCTTTTGGATTGTCAGACTGTGCAATGGGTGTGTGTGTGTGTGTGTGTGTGTGTGTGTGTGTGTCCGTCCCCACAGTGGCCCCAAGGGACCTTCTACAGTCTCTGATCGTACACCTTCCATTTCTTCAGAGTTTTTAACTGCCTCTTTAAATAAATATGTCAGTCAGTAGTAATAACAGCTAGCGTTTATCAAGTACCCATTCAGACGTTAGGCACCATGAATATTTAAATGGCTCACTGATATGGTTTCAAGTCATTTTCACATCATCAGGAAATAGAAAGCCCATTTTATGAATGAAGAAACTGAGACTCATCAAAACTAAGTGAATTGTCCATAGCACCCCAGAAGAAATGCACTAACGGGCTGATTTTGCGGGAGACAGCTCTCCTGTGGGCCACACCCGACCTCCACCTGCACGTACTCTCCTGTACACGTGAGCAGGTGCCGTGTGTAGGACTGACATATACAGTTCCACTACTGTATTGTCCCCACCCTCCCAGGCCAAAGCCCACAGAGGGACTTCCCCTTTCAGTTCACTGCCCCAGCAGCTGTTTCATGAACTTCAGAAAACAAATTCAATAAATACCTGCTGAGCACCTGTTGGGCCCCAGGCACGTGCTAGGGGCTAACAATGTGTTTGCTGGCAGGAGAGAGAAACAGACCCTGACCTCGCAAAGCCACAGGCCTGCAGGGAGCCAAAGGAGGAGTAAGCACGGTGATGACAGAAACCGAGCTTTTGTCTTTGGATTACAGTGGTCGAGGAGTTCTTAAGCCACACTGACACGGACAGACCTGGTTGGGTCTGGGACACCTTGTGCCCAAGGTGAGTAAAGCGCATTTCTGGAACTTAAGACCTTTGTTATTTAAAAAATTAGTATGAACTTGTCACACCTATTGAGAGAATTCTTCATGAGGAGTCTAAGCACAAAACAAATCTAAACAATAAATATGCAGCTTTGGGGGTTTTAGCTGCACGACGGTTTCAATAGCAGGAAAAGAGGAAACACACATACTACTGCTGCTGCTTTGCAGCGTTCTGTCCAGTGCAGCTGGTCCAGCCTTTGCACAGTCAGGATAAAGTGTGCTTCCTGGGGCCCCAAAGAGAGAAGTGAAAAGGCAGCTATTCCTGCCACTGTCACACTTTCCCTTCTATCCACGCCCCCACAGAACCCAAAGATGCAGCTGCCTCTGTCCTTACAGATCCCAAACAAGGAAAGAAGCCAAGAGGAAAAAGCGGTCCGAGGTCTCTGTAAGGCTGAGAGGGCACCCTCCTCATCCTGCTGCTCAGAGGCGAGGTCACGAGAGACAGACTCAGCCATCACTTGGAACTAGGAGGCCCCACAACCCACAGAGCAACTCCCTTATGTGGATGTCAGGGTCCTCTCTGCCTTCATCACCCGGAGCAGGAATGGCTCTGAAACACCAAACAAGCAAATAAGTGAGTGAATGTTGTACAGAACACAGGCCAGGAGTTGGAGAGTGACAAGCATCTGAGCGAACATGGCCACCAGACACGCTGCCTGGCTTGCACAGCATTTTAAGACTGGGAAAGTTCACACACAAACCTTAACATACAGCTTCTCCTGAAATGTTGGGGTGATCAGGCAACAGTGGATCTGCAACCCCAAGGAGAACCTAAGAATCTGAGAGGCTGCCCTCTTCGGACAGGGCCTGCCTGTTTCCCAGCCACCTGAGCACCCCCCCAACCTGTCCTATACACAGTAGCCCCCCACTAACTCCCACCAGGACACGAGCGGGACACGAGTCTCAGCACCCTGACCTCAGCGTTACAATCTCGCACCACCCAGAATGTAAAATCAAACAGCACAGATCTAGAACAAGTAAACCTTAAGGTTTGTGATATTTTTATTTTCGCCTCCCATACCATAACACCCACCCCTGACACAGAAGCAGTGGCTGAGAATACAGGGAACACGGGGGAAAGGGAGGCAGAGAATAGAGGAACAAACATATTCCATGTGGAATTAGCGAAAGCTCGCCACAGGCCCGGCACACCCCAACACGGGGCACGGTGGCAGCTCCTACTCTTACTCTCACCACCACCACAGCCCAACCACAGGGCGGGACCTGGGCCTCCATCGCCTTCATCCCATGCCTTACAGCTCTCCACAGGCTTTCCCCAAATACTGAAACTGATTACACACACAAGTCTGAACCTCAGAACCCTTGCCTTCTCCCATGTGGACAGACAGGCTCTCCCCATTCCTACAAGGAAGTAGAGGGGATCAGACTTCCCCTTAGCAGTTCCAGAGAAAAGGGAATCAAGGAGGGTGAAATTCAAGTTTCCCAAACAAATGTGAGGAAGCAGGCTGTGCAAGCCAGAGCTCGGGCATATCCGCACGTGACTTCCATCAGAGCAAACCTCCAACCCACTGCAACTACAGAGGTTGGTAATTATTATCTATCATGTTGTCTGAATCCTGACACGAATTATGAAACCAAAAGGGGGGAAGTACATTTTAAAGAAGTGAGATGTGTTTCTGAATCCTAACGACACCACTGTATACAACTCCTTATCAGAGAACAGAGTTACCATAATGGTTCTTGCAAGACAATACTAATAATGATTGCTGTATTATCATCAACAATAACAATTTTTGGAACATGTTTGTATAGTGCTGTCTAATTCTCAAAGTGTCAATGTTTCCTTTAGAGAGGAAAAAGGCAAGTATTAGTTTAGTAAGTATGAAATGTCCAATTTCCTTAAGTACTACTAAGTTTTAGAGTTGATATCTCTGACATTTCACTTTGACATTTCTTTTTTTTTCTTTTGTTTTTTTTTTTGTTTTTTATTGTGAAGGTATGTCCCATTCTTTCAAATGCATGTTTTGGCTTGTGATTATCTTTCGATTTTTTTTTTTAGAGCAATTTTTGTGACTCCATAGATAAGTCAAAAATTCATGTTATTTTTGAATATCAGTTCTGTCATGGAACCAATGCAGCAGCACACACAGCTTGAAACATCAATGAAGTGTTTGGGAAGGATGTGGCTAGTGAACACATAGTATGTCGATGGTTTGAGAAGTTCTATTATGGTGACTTTAATCTTGAAAATGAGCCAAGTGGGTGACCTGAGACCAAGGTGGATAATGACGAGCTGAAATCTGTAGTGGAAGCAAACCCATCTCTCGACCTACACGTGAATTAGCAGCAAGTTTTGACGTTACTACTCCAACAATATTGGACCATTTAAAATAAATCGGCAAGGTAAAGAAGCTGGATAGATGGGTTCTGCATGAATTAAATGAGCGTCAGAATAGATATCATCCCAAAGCTTGTCTTTGCTGTCATGACATAAAGGTGAACCATTTCTACACTGTAATATTACATGTAATGAAAAATGGATTCTTTTTGACAACTGAAAGCATTCAGCACAATGGCTGGATAAAGATGAAGTGCCAAAACACAGACCAAAACCAAATATTCATCAAAAAAAAAGCTAATGATGTCTGTTTGGTGGGCCTACACTGGTGTTATTCACTGCGGCTTCATGAAACCTGGTCAACTGATGACAGTGGATGTCTACTGCAACCAGTTGGACAAAATGAGGAGGATGCTTGAGATTAAGCAGCAGAGACTGGTCAACAGAGACAGGCCAATCCTCTTGCACGACAACGCTCGACCACATGTCGCACAAACAACACCGCTCAAACTACAGAAGCTGGACTTGGAAACTCTCTGTCATCCACTGTATTCACCAGACCTGGCACCAACTGACTACCCCTTCTTCCAGGCTTTGGATCACTTTTTGCAACGAAAAATATTCAATTCTCAATGAGATGGGGAAAATGCCTTTCACAATTTCATCGTCACTCGCTCTCCAGATTTCTTTGCTGCTGGCACAAACAAGCTACCATTAATTTAAGATGGCAAAACTGTGTCAACAGTTTAGACACATACTTTGATTAATTGTACTGCTTCTTGTTTGAGATATAATAAACTATACTTTCAATTTGAAATCGAACATTTCACATTTAATGGCCTAATACTTTATGTCTATTTAAAAAGTAAGGGCACTAAGGCACAAAGCCTTGAGCAATTTGCTCAAGGTCACACAGCTGATCAGAGTCAACACAGTGCTGCGGCTCATACATGAATTCCAGAAACATATAAAGTGATTCTGTTGTCAAGAAAACCCTGGAAAACACACAGATAAAACTTTGTCATTTGATTACATATACACACATAACGTGATATACACATGCAAACAAAAAGAGGCCAAAGCCATATATAAAAATTAATGTTAAATATGACAGAAGGATTTGTCCACTCAGTTATCCTTTCTGCCGGATTATTAAGAAAAGTTGGCCAGTATGAACTACAGGCTTAAAATGCAGTTTTTGTCTTTCTTATAAAGCAGCATATTAACTACAAAGCAACCCCTCACTCACATCAAATCATTCTGAAGTTGCATCAACATTCAGAATGATTACTGCTAAATGGGGCAATGCTGACATTCCTTCCAACGACTGTGTTCCTAGAGCCTCCAGGACTCTCAGCCCAGAGCACATGCCGCCCTCTAGTGGCACGCATCTCCCCGCATCCTGGGTGGAGAAGTCACGCGTAGAGGAAGCTGAGAGCAGCAATCTCCAAACGTTTCCGCTTACCCTCCCAGCACAAAGAGTTTTGTTTTGTTTTTAGTAAAAACTCCCAATACATACTCATTCATAACTTCTATGCCAATACTACCATAGTAATTAAGTTCATTATAAAATTGAGACAGAGATTTTTTAAAACGTAATCTAAACAGAAGTTCTAATAACTTCTTGCACCGTAATGGCTGATCTCAAGCATTCTCCCTGGAGACAGCTGTGTTTTAGAGAGAACCCTACAAACAGTGTGATTTTATTCAGAAATACCACAACATAATTTCTGCCCGTGATGAGACACCCTTATTGCCATTTTCTCTTGAGAGTGCTGTGACATAAGTCTCCATGAGCGAATGAGGCAGTAATCCTGAAGTTAGCAGTTCACTCACTACAAAGTGATATAGTCACACTAATCACAAAACCAAAGTGGCAAAACCTTTGCCAGAAAACAAGGTAGTTTTTACTCAATACTTGGTAACTCACTTCTATGTATTAAAAATCTCGGTACTCTCGAAGCCCTTTATCTAAGAAAGTCTTCACTACAAACAGACTTTATGGTTTCTACTCTGAAAGAGCACAGTAACATTCTAACCTGCCTCGGCAAGCAGAGGACTGCATGGGCTTATGACCACCATGCTCTACTGCAGTGCTGAAGGATTTCTACTGAGACTCACAGTGAATTTAAAAAATGCACTCAACCTTCCTGTCCCTTGCTCTCACCATCCTGATCCTACTTGACACCACTGGTCTTGAACCGTATCTCTGAAAAGCGAGGTGATGATTCATAAATTATTCCAAAAAGATGAATAATCTGGAACATGTAGCAGGCTCACATAAAGGTAGGATAGGGAAAGGTTTCTGATTGTTGTTTTTGTTATTGCATCTCTTCTCTTCTTTCCACATATGCACTCCCAAAGGCAGTTGAAAAATCACAGATACTTAGAATCAGCTAACTAAGGTACTGAAGGTGTCTTAAAACTTACCTCTGCATTCCTAGGGCCTACCACAAGCTGGATACACCATAGGCACTTTCCATGGGGAAAAGAGGACAAACTTTTTATTTCCCCCAAATAAGGATGAGGAAAAAAAAATTGAAAATCCTATGTTTATAGAGCAGTTCACTAATGAAACAATCTATTGCTTAGAAAAGTATAAGATAAAAATTGTCTCTGATTGCTAATTTTAAGTGTCAATTTGGCTAGGCTATAATATCCAGTTGTTTGGTCAAATGCTACTCTAGATATTGCAGCAAAGGTATTTTTTAGATGTGATTAGAATTTAAATCGGCAGACCTTCAGTAAGACAGTTTATCCTTCATAATGTGGGTGGGCTTCATCCAATCAGTTGAAAGCCTTAAAAGACTTGAGTTCCCCAGAGGAAGAAAGAATTCTGCCTCCAGACTCAACACTGCCACATCAACTCTTCCCTGAGTCTCCAGCCTGCTCTGCATGTTTTGAAATTTGCCAGTCCCATGATCACATGAGCAAATTCCTTTAAATAAATCCTTTTTCCCTCTCTCTATAAATATATATGTACACACATATATACACACACATACACATGACACACACATAGTTTTTCTATTGGTTCTGTTTCTCTGTAGAACCCTCATACATTTTCTAAGGATTTTTCAAAGACCACATGTATCTGTGCACTGCCCTCTGCAGTGCTAAATATTAAAATACATTCCCCCTAAGGTAAAACCAAACCCATTGTATACTATCTAATCACTAGATGAAGGATAATCCACTAAAAATAAAATTGGAAAGTTTTGGTAAAAGAGCCAAGAAAAGTCTTCTCAATCAATACCCCTCGGTAGACCAGTGCAATGGATCTATCATTTTAATAACGTTGGATCGTCTTAGCCCAACAATGGACCGGGTACAAAGTTTACATGCCTTCATAAGATACTATGAATTATAGAAAAGCTTTGCTAGAGTTTACTGAATGAGAAGAAAATATGCTAAGAAAATAAAAGGTGAAAATTAAAGAAGAAACATCAACTACCTCTTGGTTGTCTTTGTTTTGGTTTGCCCAGAAAATCTTATGATAAAGCGTCTCCATTGAATTGCTGGAATCGGTTCGGTCGAAACAGTGACGATCCAAAACTTCCAGTGTGTGCAAAACCCGACTAATAGTGACCCCTAGATGCAGAAATAAACAAGCAGTTAAGGAAGACAAAGTCAGAACAGCATAGCACAAAATCATCATTATGGGAGGCAAAAATATTTTTAAAAATTATCATTTTTGGCATACGCTATCAAAGAAATGCCATCAAAATCAAACTTGTCGGCCGGGCGCGGTGGCTCACACATGTAATCTTAGCTCTCTGGGAGGCCGAGGCGGGCGGATTGTTTGAGCTCAGGAGTTCAAAACCAGCCTGAGCAAGAGCGAGACCCCGTCTCTACCAAAAATTAGAAAGAAATTAATTGGACAACT
>CAUYSK010102837.1:0-41628 GCA_963575035.1 Avahi laniger
TCCCAGCTACTTGGGAGGCTGAGGCAGTAGGATCGCTTGAGCCCAGGAGTTTGAGGTTGCTGTGAGCTAGGCTGACGCCACGGCACTCACTCTAGCCCGGGCAACAGAGTGAGACTCTGCCTCAAAAAAAAAAAAAAAAAAAAAAAATAGAATGGATGTTGTTTAGGGCCAAAGAGTTCTTTTCTTCACCTTCTTCTGTTTTCCTTCTCACTTTCCTTCTCCTCCTCCTTCTCTTCTTTGTCTCCTCCTTTATCTTCTTTGCAGATTTCTGTTCATACTACTGGGACCTTCCGGGAGAGCAAAATCCTACAATGAAATTGGCCGTGCCATTGCCACCCTCATGGTAGACGATGTAAGCGGTAACCGGAAGCATGTCCTCCTGAATGTTGTGGCTCCTGCATCAAGTTCTGCACCCTCATTCATTCCCAATCCCGCAGGCACATTTGAGCACCTACTGTGTACCAGGTGCTGTGCAGGATGCTGAAGATCACAAGAATCAGGAAATAGGCACTGTCCTGCAGGAGGACCAATCGAGTGGGAGGCACAGACCCATGATAAAATGAACCATATGCTGGCTGCCCAGGGAGTCAGGAGGGCTACACAGATGAGGGGCCTTGAAAGCTAAGGATGACCAGGAGGGGGTTAGGCCCAGCACAAGCCTACAAGGCAAGCATCCCAGACAAAGGAAAGGGGTCAGGCTTGGAGAAGCTGGGTGGAAGTGGTTAGATGTAGGCTCAGTGTAAGAGCTTCAAGGGTGGGAGGTGACACGGGAAATGTGAGCCAGAGACCCCAGAGCCTGTAAGCAGAGCTGAGAGGTCACACTCTGTCCGCAGAGTGATGGGGATCCTAGAGACTTAAACACAGGCATAAGCCCATCAAATCTGTCAGTCAGAAAGCATGCATGCTCTGGAGACAGAGTGACTGATGCAGCCAGGCCCTCCAAGGGCGAAGGGAGGTGAAAAATAGATGTGAAATATTTGAGCTCCTCAGACTGGGCTCTACAAAAGCTTTCTAATGTGCTTGCTGTGTAGAAAACTGAAACCAGAAAGGTTAAGTAACTCAGCCAAAGTCCTACAGCAAGAACATGGAGACCTGTCTTCAGATCCAAGATGGGCTTCCGATCCATCGTGCCTGCTGTGCTGTGTTCTCATCCCAAACCCGAGAGCAAGTGGGCCAGGGGAGCAGTGGTTCAGAATGATTTCCTTGATTTTTTTTGAAACTTGACATGAGCCCTTCAGAGAGGACTGACCTTCTCCCCTCCCTCCGCTCCCCTTGCCAGCTCTTCAGCGACGTGGCCTATAAAGCCCGCAATCGGGAAGATCTGATTGCAGGGATCGATGAGTTTCTGGATGAGGTCATCGTTCTTCCCCCTGGAGAATGGGACCCAAATATCCGAATTGAGCCCCCCAAGAAAGTGCCCTCTGCTGACAAGAGGTGTGTATCTGAGTGGGGAGTTAGAGGAGGTGGGGGGCACAAAGGGGGCTGGGACTCTGCTGGTATCATTTTATTTCTCTTTAAAATAAACCAGAAGCAAATATGGCCACATGTGGACATTTGTAAAATCTGGGTGACCTGTGTGTGGTTGTTGTTCAATCACTTTCTGAATTTTTCCCTGTCATCAAAGATATTTCATACTTTTTGTTGGAGAGGTGGGGGGTGTGCTGGGGGACAGTCCTGGAGGGGCTGGCCCTTCCCAGGATTAGGAGCTCCAGTCTCCCTGGTCCTCCTCCCCTTCCAGGAAATCTGTGTTCTCCCTGGCGGAGCTGGGCCAGATGAACGGCTCTGTAGGAGGAGGTGGCGGAGCGGCTGCAGGAGGCGGCGGTGGAGGAGGAGGAGGTGGCGGCGGGGCTGGCAGCAGTGGAGCCAGTGGAGCGAGCGGCGGGGATGATGGAGAGATGCCAGCCGTGCACGAAATCGGGGAGGAGCTTATCTGGACAGGAAGGTGCCCAGCCCAGGCCTGACAGTGACCTGGCTGTCCTTTAGGCCTCTCCGCTTCTCTCTCGCCCTCCAGGGACCTTCCCCACCACTGCCTGGAGCGCCTACTGCAGGTCATGGGGTCTGACCGCTGTGCTGTCTCCCTCAAAAAGGGTGGCCTCAGCAGAGGGAACCGGGAGAGCAGACAGAGGGGTGGAGGAAGTCAAACTTTTCTCTAGACACCTTTTGGTGCCCATTTCCTAGGACTGCCGCAACAAAGTACCACAAACTAGGTGGCTTAAAACAGAAAGTTATTCTCCCACAGTTCTGGAGGCCGGAAGTTCCAAATCAGATGTCAGCGGGGCCATGTTCCCTCTGCGATTCTGGGGAACCTCTTTTCTTGCCTCCTCCTAGCTTCCAGTGGTTGCCGACAGTTTTTGGTGTTCCTCGGCTTGCAGCTGATCATGCTCACCTCTGCCTCTGGCATCCCATGGCCTCCTCCCTGTGCACCTCTGTGTTCACACAGCGTTTTCCTCTTTTTATAAGGACACCAATTATATTGGATTAGGGACCACCCTAGTGACTTCATCTTAACTTGATTACATCTGCAAAGACCCTTATTTCCACATAAGGTCACAATCACAGGTACTGGGGGTTACGACTTTAATAATATCTTTCGGGGAGATGCAATTCAATTCATAACAGTACCTTCTTTTTTTTTTAAACCAAATATTACCTATTCAAAAACTTTTTTTCTTTTTATTTTTTTAAGAAAATAAGAGAAAATTCTCCTGGCGCGTGTTTCTTTGACAGCTCTGAGTCACTGAGGTTGATCTAGATTTGGGGAAGGACATGGCTCTGGCTACATGGAAATCATAACTTTGAGAATGAAGTCATGTTTTATATGCCCTTGGCTCTATACCAGTGGTTCTCAACCGGAAGCAACTTTGCCCCTCCCTTACTCCCCCTATCCCCCAGCTCAGGGGATTTGGCAATGTCTAGAGACATTTTTGTTTGTCACGACTGGAGGGGAGATGCTACTGGCATCTAGTAGGTAGAGGCCACGGATGCTGCTAAACATCCTACAATGCACAGGACAGCCACCCCACAACACAGGGATTATCCAATCCAAAGTATCAGCAGTACCAAGGTTGGGAAACCCTGCTCCATGCTAAGGACTGCATTAGAAGCTATGGGAAATAGCATCCCCAATAAACACTGTCCCCAAACCTAAAATTCCCCACTTGGTTGTTCCAGAGAGCAAGAAACCCCTGTTATAAATTTAGAATCTGTCCTTAATGAATCTGTGTTATAATCTGGAAGGTCTCTGTCTCCTAAAGTTGGACAAGCTGTGTTTCCCAAAGGGCAGGAGCCCTGGGGATGATCAGGCATGTGAGGAAAGCCACCATCTGCGGACTCTAGGACTTCCGTTTCCATCAGACTGTCCCTGTCCCAAATAGGCTAAGTCCACCCTTCCCAGTGTGGATGGTGCCACCACAAACTTTCAGATACCAAATGTTCTGGTGGAGAGACCCTTGTCCCCATTCACCCCTGCTCAAGCTCCCTTCCTTGCCCCAGACTCTGCAGGTCCCTGTAAGTAGCCCCGCTCCCGCCCTGGCGTTGGCGGTGAGAAAGCAGCCCCTGGGCCTGTCTCGGGCAGGTTCTTCGGTGGTCTGCGTCTGGACATCAAGAGGAAGCTGCCCTGGTTTCCAAGTGACTTCTACGATGGTTTCCACATCCAGTCCATCTCTGCCATCCTATTCATCTACCTCGGCTGTATCACCAACGCGATCACCTTTGGTGGGCTTCTGGGGGATGCCACCGACAATTATCAGGTGTGTGTGAGATGGGGACGTTCGTGTAAAACCAGTAAAATCTGCCGCCACCTGGTGGCAGCCGGAGCCTTCTTCCTGTAATCCCTAAACCAAGGTTTCATCTACCATGCAGGTGGAGGCTGTCACTTTTGTAACCCTTTACCCTTCAAAACAAAAAGTAATAATTTGACAGTACTAAAAGATCTAAAGCTAAATCAGATTACTAAAGGCTAACTTTAAAGCCGATATAAATAGATCAGATTTTTAAGGGGAATCATCTACTGTGTCGTTTGGTACTTTTCCCACTGATACTTGAATGAACTTAATTGACAACTTAATTGAGTTGCTAATTGTGGCTTTCTCCCCACGCTTTTCTTTTTTTTTTTAACCAATCTTGAATTCTTAGTTTGGAGTTAAGACATTTTTAGAAGGATAGTAAGCTGCTACCATGACGATAACACAGGCCTCCCTGGGAAACATCAGTTCAGCAAAGACACCAGCCCGACTCCCAGGCAAAGGTCTTATCCGAGAGGGTCCTGCAGGGTAGAACCACAGGAAAGCTCAGCGCACCAAGGAGAAGACCCATTTTTGCAGATAAACTGAGGTGAATGCCTATTGCCAGCCACACCTCTCTCCTGAGCTTCGGTTCAATGTCCAGCTGCCTCCTGGGCACGTCCACATGGCTGCCCCTCAGGAGCTCCCCGCTCACACGGCCAACATGGCATCCATCATCCTCCCTCCTGACCTACCGCTCCCTGGCGCCGTGGTTCTCCCACCTGTCCCTGTCAGAAAGCAGGCCTCATCCCTGACTCGCCAATCCCCTTCCCCGGGTGTCCTCCTGACTTCGCCCTCCTTGCCCCTCCCTGCAGCCCTGCCCTACTCACCCATTCCACATTCCCTTTTCCATCAGTCCTGATCGTCTTTCAGTTCTTCAAAGACACACTATCTTCCAGCTCCAGCCTTTGTACACACTGCCCCTCTGCCTAGGACACGCTTTCCCCTCACTCCACTTAACCGTATTCTCCTGGCCAATTCCCCGCCAATTTTTTAGGGTCTCTGCTTCCACATATGGACTTCTAGGGAGGCCTTCCTGACCACCCCCTCACTCCTACTGCGTGCTCCTGGCACCCTCAACCGATCCCACCCATCACACTCCTTGGCAGTGGCTGTCAACCAGGGATAGTTTTGACCCCAGGGGACATATGACAATATCTAGAGACAGTTTTCATTGTTGTAACTGGAAGAGGAGCTACTACTATACTGGCATCTAATGGGCAGAGCCTGGGGATGCTGCTAAACATCCTGCAGCACACAGGACAAACCCCCGCAATGAAGAATTACCTCGCCCAAGTGTCCACGGCACCGAGGCTGAGAAACCTGCTGTACGGAAATCGCCTGGGTGCTTATCTGTATCTCCCGCTGGACTGAAGATGTGTCATCTTGTTCACTGATGGGTCCCCAAAACCTAGCACAATGACTGGTACATAGCAGGGACTTAATAGACATTGAATGAATGGATGGATGATCTGCCCTCTAAAAGGACCAATAGACGTTTGAATGAGGAATTAGATGAGTGAATGGGCCAGACTACTCTGGGAGTAGAATGGACACAGATACAAGCATGTGCACTGCTTTCTAGGCTCTAGGGTGCCAAAAAGGTCACATGGGACCTTTATCCAAATGGGATTAGGGAGGGCGACACTGGCCATGGTGGCGAGTTGTGGCATAGGAGAGCAGCAGTGAAGAGGAGAGGGCCCAGAACAAAGGACGAGCTCCGGGGCCTGGGCCCTGGGAGGGGTGGCTGGGCCACAGACTGTGTGGAGAGGCCCCTGGTCCTGCCTGCGCTGAGCCTATGATCCCCATGTCCCCAGGGAGTGATGGAGAGCTTCCTGGGCACTGCCATGGCCGGCTCCTTGTTCTGCCTCTTCTCGGGACAGCCTCTCATCATCCTCAGCAGCACGGGGCCCATCCTCATCTTCGAGAAGCTCCTCTTTGACTTCAGCAAGTAGGTGCCTCTCAGTGGCTCCAGGTGCCTGCTCTGAAGCTTGGGGCAGTGTGGTGAGGCCAGGGCAGAGGAACAGACCCGAAGGGGAGGTTGGGGTGAGGTGCCAAAGCCACCCTTAACTACAGGGAGGGCTGCCAGGTGGTCCCTCCTGACTCCTGCCAGTCCTGCCTTTGAGCCATCTTGGCGCATATTAGCACAGCCCACAGGGACCAGCTGAGACAAAAGGGGGCGATTCACACCACTCTACTCAGGAGCAGCTGGGACTGGAAGTCGGTGTAGTGTACGAAAGGCTTGGGCTAGATGCCAAAGGCTGCACCTGGACCCAGGCAGTTCCCGTCTCCACTCCAGGCCCAGTTGCCTCATCCACAATATGCGGGTTGGACTGGATCACTTCCAAGGCCTGCTCCAGGCCAGTTACTCTGAAATTCCCTGTTTTTCACTTACTCTGGGTGTGCCTTACCAACCGAGTGAGCACTGAGATGTCTTAGTGCTTCCTGTGTTTTCCTGCCACCCCCATGAGATCTCAAAGATCAGACAACTCCATCCAGGAATTGTCTCTGTCCCCAGTCCTCTTACAGTTCCTAGGAGGGCATCTGTGCCATGCATGGGCTGGAGGCCCCTCCCCTTCCCTCTGCCTTCCAGAGGCAACGGCCTGGACTACATGGAGTTCCGCCTCTGGATTGGCCTCCACTCGGCTGTCCAGTGCCTTGTCCTGGTGGCCACCGACGCCAGCTTTATCATCAAATACATCACCCGCTTCACCGAGGAGGGCTTCTCCACCCTCATCAGCTTCATCTTCATCTACGATGCCATCAAGAAGATGATCGGTGCCTTCAGGTACTACCCCATCAACGTGGACTTCAAGCCCGACTCCATCACCACCTACAAATGCGAGTGCGTCGCCCCTGACACAGGTGACCGGTAACCCCAGACGTGCCGTGGACCCTCCCCCACCCGCCCACTTCCCCACCCCCACTACAGCTCTCTACTCAAATGCAGGAGACTGAGCCTGTGTGGGAGGGGCTGTCCAGCCCAGGGCTTATTGTTCCAAGGGAGCAAAGGCAGGGTCTTGAACCCAGTTTGCAGAAGGAAACCAAGGGGACAGTAGTCCTAATAAGAGTCTCAATACCAGCGTTCGGGGTTATAACCAGGAGGGCACAGGGATACCCGAGGAAGGAGTGAGGCACGCTTTGCCTCAATGTTGGGTGGGATGGCAGCCACACCCGCCAGGAATGCTGCCCCGGCCAGAGATAGACCTATGGTGTGTGAAGTCCCCCCAGCTCCACAGTGCGTGCTATGATGAGCTCTGCCCAACACTGTGCTGCCAGTGGGGTCGCATACCTTGTAAGGTGAGACCACACTAGATGGATGAACATCCCTACAAGTGGGAACACGTCGAGGGTGGAGGATCCACCAACCAGGCCATGTGAGGAATGGCTGGCTGGAGAACCTGGGGATTATTCAGCCTCTTAGGGATATGAGACAAGAACTGTCATGTCACAGAGAGGCCGCATTCACCCTCTGGAACCACGGATGTAGAACAGAAAGGGGAATGAGGAGCAGAAGCTCACAGGGGCCAGATAGTGGCTGAATTTAGGGAAGAACTTACAATGGTGGGAGTCAGCACCACGGGTGGTCTCGGCACCCCTGACTGGTAACAAGTTACTTGGTCACTCTCTGGATGTCTATCTGCCAAGGCTGTTGTAAAAGGGAGCCCCACACTAGGTGGGAGGCTGAATCAGCCAACCGGCTAACCTGATAATAGTGCCATTCCTGTGGAGTTACTTTCTGGCCAAAAAACTATCATCAGTAAAGTTAAGGCTTCCCATGGAGTCTTAGCCTCTTTCACAGCCATAATCCTGCCCCTAAGAGCCTTCTGTGGGCTGTGCCAGGGTGCTACGGAGCAGGAGCAGGAGATCCATCCACACATCTCCGAGCACCAGCAGGCCGGACTCACAGAGAGTAGACTGAGGTCCAGAGACCACCCAAGGTCACATGGAGCCTCAGTTTCCCTCGCCATAAAAGAGGGCTAGCAGTGCTGGTCATGCCAGTCCCCTGGGACTCTTGTGAGGTTTTCAAATCTATACACAGGTTGGGTTGGAGGAAATAAGTAGATATTGGGTTTTTCAGCCCCTTAATACATTATTATGGATAAAAAGTTCATCACAAGTCACTCTAAATACTTGGGGCACAATTATTTTGTGCCCTGCTTTAGACCAGGCCTTGCAGAAGACAAAGATGTCCTGTCTTCAAGAAGTTGAGTTTTCATTATATCCCCTCTCCCTCTGTCACTACACTGATTTTGTAAAGAAATCTAGACTTGATTTTTTTCTTTCATTTTTTTTCCATCATTAATTTCGAGTTATTCCATTAAAATCTGATGATAGGTGAAGCCGCCCTTTGTCCTGAGCTGGGGCAAGTTGCTCAGAGCATTGAGCAGATCTGACCTGCAGGCCTTTCCTTCTGCCTTGGAACAAATCCTGCCCACCAGGCCCATCAGAGCACTCCCTTTTGCTGCTTGTGCCTTCCAGACTATGGATTCACTGAACACAAAGTTTTCACAAACGTGGCGTCTAGAAGCACATGTCCTTGATCTCTTTTAGAAACAGTCCAAATTCTGGGATCATATGAGGAGGTCTGGCTATTCTAAGAATGATCTATCCACAGGAAAAACCAAACCTAGGGGTGCCCTAGGAACAGGGGATGTAAGAGCATAGAAGGTAGTGTTTGAGGGGCATAATAAAGCCACTTGTTCCCAAAGAGCTCCCCCTCTGGCTTTGCCCAAGTGCCTGATGTCACTTCATTCTTTTGGGTCATGCTATTGTCGTGGTTCTCAAAGTGTGGCCACCAGACCAGCAGCATCTGGGAACTTGTTAGAGATGCAAATTCTTGGGCCCCCACCCCAGATCTTCCGAATCAGAAACTCTGGGGTAGGATCCAACCAGATGTATATTCACAAGCCTTTCAAGTGTTTCTGATGCACTCTTGAGTTTGAGAACCACTGCTCTACTAAACTGCTAATTACTAATACTGAACCATTATTAGCCAGTAACCTCAGTAAGATTAGATTTTCAATTTCTTCACAGAAAGTAAAGGAACTGAAACCAGGACAAGTTAGTTTTGATTAGGAGAATATGGAAAGTTCTAGACATTTAGGATACTGGGGAGGGGGAATCTGTAGGGGGGGATTTCATTCCCAGTCTATGCGCCACCTGCTTACTGATTGTTCCTATACCTAGTTTCACTGCAAAGCCAGGTCTCACTATGGGATACGATCACTCTCTGTCAGTCTTCACCATAAAAGCTTAGCTGGGGGCACTCTCTTTTATATTTAATTCTGTTTCCATTGTAACTGATTTGTATTCTATTTATGAATGCTGCACACACTGATTTGGCTGCTTTCAACCCCAAGTGAGTACCACTTTGTAAACACTAGAATTATTTTTTGATGCTTGGAACCTTTCTGGAATTTTCCATGTTATATTTCTTCCGTCTTCATCTCAAGTGGCTTTCAGATAAGCCCTACAAAGTTTTCAATATAAAAGAATTGATAACCCTAAACAGAAGACATGAAAGGAACATCTGGTCCAACGAAAACGTTGGGCAACATCTGAACTCTCGAGGTTCAAGCAGGGATTCTCTAGCATTTGAGGGGGTGGCCCTGTGTCAGCCTCCTTGCCCAGCTCCTCTGTCTCCGTCATTAATTGAACATCATGTTCTTGTGGTCAGTGACGTGAGGAAAGGCAACAAAAGTCCCCGATTTCTAATAAGTGAAGCCATCTTCAAGACAATTGTAGCGATTCTAGGAATATTCTGCGCTAGCCACCCAGCCCCAGATGGCTCGAAAGTGAGCAACACAGAGCACCATGCGATCACATCAGCCCTGTAGATGGCTTGTTGGAGATTGGGAGAAGCCCCTAGATTAACCTCTTCTTCGTTCTGGGTTTCTAGCCAACGGTGGACAGCTGGCAGGAGCCAAATGGGGCCTGCACTGCATTGCAAACTTGTTGCTGACAAACTGGCCGGTGGGCCTCCTCCCTCTCTCCCCAGATTTGCTGCAGAGGAACTGCACAGTCTGCCTTCACTGGGAGGAGCAAGGGGAGGAGGACCTGGCCTTTGCCTCCACCTTGCAGTGCAGGAGGAAGAGAGGGCAGCAGGCCTCCAGAGCCTGGCTCCTCCTGAGTGGCCTGGCCCCCTGAAGGAGGGAGGCAGGACAGAGAGCAGAAGGGTCCACATGGAAATGAGAACAGGGTGACTGTGCCTCCTCTCAGCTCTCCTGTGGCCCCTGAATGCTCCACTCACAGTTAGGGACACCGAGGCCAGGGAAGGGAAGTGCCTGGCACAGATGCAGAATGAACAGCTCAGAGCAGCATCTTTGGGCCCCTGATTCTCCTTCAGATCCTGAACCCGGGCTTAATTTTCCTCAGTTTGCATTCAAGGGGTAAATTAGAGAAGATAATTTCAAAGCCAACAAATTCTCACTGGCCCAGTTGACCTTAACAAAGCATGTATGAAGAGGGGTGGGAGGGAAGGGCAGTGTCTGTGGGGGAGAATAGTGTGGGGAAGCTGGGAGGTTTGTAGGATCTGTGCCAGCCTGCCTGGGCTGGGATCATGGCTCCAAGTACGAGCTGTGTGACCTTGGGCAAGTTACTTAACTTCTCTGGGCCTCAGTTACCTCATCTGTACAATAGGGATACTTCATGGACATTTGGGAACAAATGAATATGTATAAGGGTTTGACATATTGCATGGCACAGAGTAAGATCTTTGGAAATGTTTTTTAAGTCTGACAACCCAGAATGGGCCCAGTAGCCAGTAGGGATTCACAAGGCACAGTATTAATTCCCCTGTCTTAGCATTTTGTCTTAGAACTGGAGTCATCATTTCAGTTTTTCAAACCCATGTTCATTGGCAGGCAGGCGCTCTCCTAGCATGGCCCAGCTGGTCTGTCAGAGCCGTGGCCTAGGCTCTGTCCCACCAACTCTTCCCTCACTGGGGCAGAGTGAGGAGGGTGAAGACGGAAGCCAACCTTGGCTCTAAGGAACTGGGGGAGATGGGAAGGGGGGCCCGGGGAGACGCAGGCTCCGGGCCCAGCAACAGCTGACCCTCGCCCTCTCATCTGCAGTGAATACAACCGTGTTCAATGCTTCAGCCCCGCTGGCACCGAACACCAACACTTCTCTGGTAAGTCCTTGCCTCTTAGGTCAGGCATTCTAGTGTTTTTGTTTGTGGAGGGAGTGAGAAAAGAGTTGGGAGACTGAGACCAACTTATGGCCACTGAGACTCACAGGGCAGCCCCAGCTGCACATCAGGGTCACCGGTAGAGCTTTCTAAACACGCACTCTTAGGTGTATACTGAAAACGTCCCATCTGGAAGCATGCCTCATCTGTTAAATCCACGTGTATAAATACAATACACACACACACACACACACACACACACACACAAAGGGGAGGTAGAAGTGAGGAAAGGTTTTGTGTAGGGCTGTGCAAACAAAGCTATGAGCAGAGCTTCCTGTTCATCCTCCTTCCTTCGTCCTTCCCTTTCTATCTGGGATTCCAAATTCCCACGCCGCAGGGCCACTCCCCAGCCCTGGAAGGTCTATCAGTCCTCCCCCACTCAAGGATCTGACCTGTCCTTTGCACACCTTAGTCCCTGGGGCCCCCAGGTCTGGTCTGCCTTTCCTGATATTGATGGCAGTGGCCTTCAGGAGCCAATGTCCCAGCTTAAGTGACTTAACAATGGGAGGTTCAAATCCAAGTGAAGAATAGCACCTGGTAGGGGGAGATCTGTGGGTGCTTAGCATCCCTGAGGTTGCTTCTTAAGTTACCCCCACACAGGCAGTTGACTGCTCTGCCTGCATATATCCCAGTTGGCAATTTAACTAAGATTTTTCAAATATCAGATTTTGGGGGAGAAAGAACTAAATCATTCTGTGCCTCTTTCAGAATTCCTATTATGTGCACGGTGCTGTGTGCACTGAGGACTAAAAAGGCATCTAAGAAACCCACGTGGCCCCATCTTCACACTTGCCTTTCACATGCTCGTGGAGAGGAACAGCAAGGTCATGGGGCTGCACAGCAGAGCACACCATGCATCAAACGTAGGCCAGATGTGTGCTTTTACCTTGAAGGCAGAAAAGAGGCAAGCCGGAGAGGCCAGGGAAAGCCTCACAGAAAAAGTGGAATGCCAGGAAAAAGTTGGTTTGGCAGAGAAAAGCACATTCCAGGCCCAGGGAACAGCATAGACAGAGGGCAAACGAGGAAAAACACGAAACCTGTGCAGAGGATAGAGGCAGACTAGGCCAGCTAAGACAGAATGAGGGTGGGGATTGGACAGGGAAATGACAAGAGACAAGCCAGGAAGGAGGCATGGGGCCAGACAGTGGGGGCAATAGAGGAATGCTGCCCTGCAGGGGGCACTTAAAATTGCTCTGGTGATTGAGGAGTGCAGCTGACGTGCAGAAGATGGGTCCCAGAATTGCAAGACAGCTCTTTGCAGGCTACTTGCACTCCATGAAGAATGGTTTCTGACCTTCTGACTTCTTGTATCAGTTATCTATTGCTGCATAACAAACCACCCTTGACCAGGCAAGGTGGCTCATGCCTGTAATCCTAGCACTCTGGGAGGCTGAGGCAGGAGGATTGCTTGAGCTCAGAAGTTTGAGACCAGCCTGAGCAAGAGCAAGATCCCCATGTCTACTAAAAATATTTTTCTAAAAAATTAGTCAGAGGCCGGGCGCGGTGGCTCACGCCTGTAATCCTAGCACTCTGGGAGGCCGAGGCGAGCGGATTGTTTGAGCTCAGGAGTTCGAGACCAGCCTGAGCAAGAGTGAGACCCCCGTCTCTACTAAAAATAGAAAGAAATTATCTGGACAACTAAAAATATATATATATATATATATATATATATAGAAAAAATTAGCCGGGCATGGTGGCGCATGCCTGTAGTCCCAGCTACTCGGGAGGCTGAGGCAGAAGGATTGCTTGAGTCCAGGAGTTTGAGGTTGCTGTGAGCTAGGCTGACGCCACAGCACTCTAGCCAGGGCAACAGAGTGAGACTCTGTCTCCAACAACAACAACAAAAAAAATTAGTCAGATGCAGTGGCGCTCGCCTGTAGTCCCAGTTACTTGAGAGGCTGAGGCAGGAGGACTGCTTGAGCCCAGGAGTTTGAGTTTGCTGTGAGGTAGGCTGACGCCACGGCACTCTAGCCAGGGGCAAAAGAGCGAGACTTTGTCTCAAAATATATATATATATATTTTTAATTTTTTTTAAAAAAAGAAAACAAACCACCCTCAAATGTAGTGGTTTAAGGCAGCAGCAATTATAATGCTCCTAATTCTGTGGGTTGCTGGCTGTTCTGCTGGTCTCGCCTGGACTCAGTTCCGTGGCTGTATTCCACTGGCAGGTCTGCTGGGGGCTGGGACGGCCCAGCCTGCCTTTTCCCATGGTTTTTTCCATCCTGAGCTTTTTCACAGCAGAGTGATCTCAGGTTTCCAAGAGGACAGGTGCAGAAGCTGCAAGGCCTCTTGAGGCTGAGCCCCCAGAACCTGCTCAATGTCATTTATTCCCCTTCCTGTTGGTCTAAGGAGACGAAGAGCCAGCCCAGATTCAAGAGATGGAAAAGCAGACTTCACCTTTGAAGGGAGGACTGTCAATTTCACCTTGTAAGGGAGCGTGGACACAGGGGGGCATGATTCACTGGGGACCATTATTGTAACAAACGACACACTTCTCTCAATCCAAACATTCATTAGAGCTAGTTGCAAGCATCTCATTGTATAGCTGTTCCTAAGCATATGCACATTAATTTTTTTTATATATATCAAATTTTATTATAAATTACTCTCCTTTTCTTTCCCCTTTCATTAGTCTTAGGAATATATATGTATGTGTATATGTATACATATATATAATTTCTGTATAAAATTTCACTGCTGTGCATGCCCTGGACTTTAGACATCTGGGACACCGAGGGGGAAAGTGGCTGAAGTGACCCAAGAGGGAACTGACAAGGGTGTGAGCCACAGTATGCGGAAGGGTGCGACAGAGGGGAGGGAAGGGAGAGAATAAATGTGAGACACTGCGGGAAGGAGGCACCAGCAGGCCCCGTGATTGACTGACAGGAGCCAGGCCTGCTGAAAGGGCATCCTCTGTCACGTGTCCTCCCTGCTAGCAAACAATGCATCCTAGAACACAAGGAAGAAACATGTGTCAGCTGCTGATCTTCCAGGGAGCTGCCAGCTTGTCATTCCTTGACCCAGCCTGTCCTTAGGAACATCACTTTGTTGCTGAGGGCACCACTGTGCACAGGAGGGCTGTAGCCCCTCGGAGGGCAGCAGAGAGTGTGGGCCACCTGGGACTGCAAGGGGAAGGACGCAGCTGACCCACCAGGAAGGCCCTGACTCTTTCTCTCCTGTGCTTGGTCTCCAAGTACAACCCCCTTAACCTCACAGCGCTGGACTGGTCCCTGCTGAGCAAGAAGGAGTGTCTGAGCTACGGCGGGCGCCTGCTCGGGAATTCCTGCCAGTTCATCCCAGACCTGGCGCTCATGTCCTTCATCCTTTTCTTCGGGACATACTCCATGACCCTGACCCTGAAGAAGTTCAAATTCAGCCGATATTTTCCTACCAAGGTAAGCTCACCTTGCAATTGGGAGGGGACCTACAGTCAGGCTACTGTTGAGGAAGGCCCTGCCAAGCCTCCCAGAGTGGGTTCGGGTCCACAGATAGCATAGACTCCACGTGGGCACTGGCCGCTGGGGTTTTTCAAGTTAAGTCAGAGAGAACTGGATTCCCTTGTTGGCCAGACCCCGTGACAGCACTTGGTATTGTCAGGCTTTTTTCTTTAGCATTTCTGTATAGTAGGATCTCATTGTATTTTTTAAACTTTTCATTTACCTGATGACCAATGAAGTTATAAACTTTATTATGTGTTTATTAGCCATGTATCCATTTAACTTTGTTCTTGAAATTGTCTGTTGAAATCTCTGGTATATTTTCTATTGAGTTGTTTGTCTTTGTGGTTTGTAAGAGTTCTTTATATATTCTGGATAGAAATCCTTTTGTGATCATACATTAAAAATACCTTCTCCCACTCTGTGGCTTTTTTACATACTTCATGGTATCTTTTGATTAACAGAAATTCTTAGTTTTGCTGTAATCAAATATATCAAAATTTGATTTTTGAATTTGAATTTGAACAGAAGATATTCTCCTATGTTATCTTCTAAAAGCTTCATTGTTTTTCATGTTATATCTATAATCCATCAGAATTGATTTTGATATATAATATGAGATAGTGTTTCATTGTGTTTTTATATAACTAACCAATTGCTCCAGTACCTTTTTTAAAAAAACATTCTTTCTCAACTGATTTGCAATATGTTCTTTACCATGTATCAAATGCTCTTCTATGACAGGGCCTGTTTCTGGGTTCTTTGTTCTGTTTCACTGATTTATTTGTACATCAATATCATAGTCTTTGTTTCGTAGCTTATAATAAGTCTTTATATCTTTTAGACTAAACTCCCCTTCTTCGTTCTTTTTTAATATTAGGTTGGCCCTTTATATTTCTACATGCATTTTAGAATCACTTTAAATTTCACCAAAATAAAAACAGGATTGTTGTGATTCTGTGTGTCAATTTGGGAAGAATTGATATCTTTCAAATTTTAAGTCTTCTGATTCATGAACATGGTATACTTCATTTATTTTGGTCTTCTTTATCTCCATAATGTTTTGTAGGTTTTGGCCTTGAGGTTTTGAGCAATTTTTGTTAGATTTATTCCTAGGAACTTGATTTTTTTATACTATTATAAATGCTGACTGGTATTTTTATTTTCTACCTGTTCATGGCTGGAATAAAACATTTATTAATCAAAACGGCACTTGTGGCAGGAGTGGTGGCTCACGCCTATAATCCCAACACTTTGGGAAGACAAGGCAGGAGGATCCCGTGAGGCCAGGAGTTCAAGACCAGCCTGGGAAACATAACAAGACCCCCAACTCTACAAAAAGTTAAAAAATTAACCAGATGTGGTGTCACGTGCCTGTAGTCCCAGCTACTCAGAAGGCTAAGGCAGGAGGATCACTTGAGCTCAGGAGTATAGGTGCAGTGAACTATGATGATGCCACTGCACTCCAGCCTGAGCGACAGAGCAAGACTCTTTCTAAAAAGAAAAAAAAATTGCCTCTCTGAAAAGATCTAAAAAAGGTTGCAGGGTAGATATGGGGGGACCCTCTGCCCTGAGACTTCTGGATGCTGAGTTGGTGTGGAGGGGCAGTCAGAGGGCACCGATTCAGAAAGGGCAGGGAGGTCAAGTTCAGAACTTGGCCTAGGAAGGGCCTCCTGAAAACAGAGGAGAAAGAAGCTGGGGACTCTTGGTCAACATAAGGTCTAAGAGTAGTCAGGGGTCCCCAGTAGAATTGAGGGGCCTTCCCAAGCCTGGGTGGGGTGCAACAACCTGTCACAGATTTTTAGGAGCTAGAGTTTCCTTCAGAGCTCAGCCCTTGTCCTCCCTGTACCTTCTGGTGACACAGTTCGGACTGTCACACCAGAACATATCTTCAGCACTAGCTGCCGTGGCCACGTGGATCATAACAACTCCCACTTTGACTACCAAATGCTCACTGACGCCTTTGAGAGAGGTACTATCATCATCTCCATCTTACGAAGGAGGAAACTGAGGCTCAGAGAGATGACCTGCTTCCCCAAGGTCACACAGCTAACAA
The DNA here is from genome assembly GCA_963575035.1 of Avahi laniger. Lineage (NCBI taxonomy): Eukaryota > Metazoa > Chordata > Mammalia > Primates > Indriidae > Avahi > Avahi laniger. The sequence continues at coordinate 16,468 of CAUYSK010102837.1, forward strand.
GGGGCAGAGCCAGGCCTTGAGCCTAGTTCTGCTGACTTCAGAGCCCGCACTTCAACAATTCTCCTCTTCTCTGCCTGTGACTGGGTCTGCCTGGAGCTGGGCGGGCGCATTGCTCACTTGCTCGTCTCCTGTCTGCAGGTCCGGGCCCTGGTGGCTGACTTTTCCATTGTTTTCTCCATCCTGCTGTTCTGTGGGATCGATGCCTGTTTCGGCCTGGAAACCCCCAAGCTGCACGTTCCCAATGTCATCAAGGTTTGCCCCTCGCCCCTGCTCTGGGCACCCACTCTGCCTGCCCACCAGCTGCATCCTCTCCCCTCTGCACTCATCACAGTTTCTTCTCTTCTCAGCCACGAGACCATGTGTGTGTGTCCACCCCTCCCTGCACACAGCTTCCCCGATGCTAGTCATTTGAGGTGTTGGGCGGGGACATATTCACAGTGAAATCCTGCTCTGTAGCCCCAGGGTGGGGCAGATGCTAGGATCCACCCTCCAGCACAGCTGAAGCCTCTTGAGGGTCTCCAATTCTCTGGCAGTCTACAAGCAGGGATCTGCTGTAAATGATCCCTTAGAACAGGGATCTGCTGTAAATGATCCCTTAGAACAGTGATTCTCGGCCGAGCGCGGTGGTTCACGCCTGTAATCCTAGCACTCTGGGAGGCCGAGGCGGGAGGATCGCTCAAGGTCAGGAGTTCAAGACCAGCCTGAACAAGAGCAAGACTCCGTCTCTACTAAAAATAGAAAGACATTATCTGGACAGCTAGAACAGTGATTCTCAAAGTGTGGTCCTGGCCCAGTATCCTCACCCTGGAACTGATTAGAAATGCAAATTCTCAGCCCACCTCAGACCTATGGAATCAGAAAGGTTGAGGCCAGGCCCACTAATCTGCATTTTTACCAACCCCTCCAGGTGATCCTGGGGCAGGCTCAAGTTTGGGAACCAGGGCTTCAGAAACCACCCACTAGTGCAGAGTCAGTGCCCTTGGCTTGTGGCTAAGCTGGAGCCCTGCTCCCTCACAAGAGCACCAACCGTTCCACCAGGGCAGGGAGTCCGGATTCTAGAATTTACCCTCCCTGTCTCTGAGGTCTTGACCTTTGAGATATTATTTCAGGGTTCTCCTGAGTAGCTTGAACACATCCCATACAACTCATATTGGCCTTGAAATTAAATTACCTCTTTCTCTTAAATAAAACAAAAGATAAACTTCAGCCCGGCTTCTGCACAGATAATCCATTATTTTCAACGTGCAGAACTGAACTGATGGTCAGTGTTTTACGATCTATCACGCACTCTGGACAGGTGACTTGGAACAGGCAGAAGCGGCTGGCACTGGGCCCATCAAATTCTTTATTCTTGCCTGTTGGGCCTCATTTCTGCTTTTAGTACCTTGCAGTTAGCGACTGCACACTCTCTCCCGGCGCGCCTCCCTGTTTCCCCACCAATCCCAGGGCTGTTGCTGCAAATTATCCCCTCAGTCCCTCAGTGGCAGTCACTGGCTGTGTTCACACTCCTTCCCACATCTGTCTGCTTCCGCAGTCTCCTCATTCTAAAGTTGCAGGTGCCTCATGTGTTTAAGGGAAAAGATTTCACTTGACAAGCAGCCCGGGTTGGAGGAGCGGGGGAGGGAGAGTGGCCAAGCAGCAGGTGCCCTGGGACAAGGGAGAGAGGACAGGGCCTCTCCCTTTGCTCCTGCTCAGCCCACGCGGCCTGACCGAGGCTGGTTCGTGGCCCCCTTTGGGAAGAACCCGTGGTGGGTGTACCCTGCGAGCATCCTGCCCGCCCTGCTGGTGACCATCCTGATCTTCATGGACCAGCAGATCACAGCTGTCATTGTCAACCGGAAGGAGAACAAGCTGAAGGTAAGGCTAGTGCTGGGAGCAGGGACACAGCTCTGTTTTCCCACAAAGTCAGAAGGAACGAAGGAGGGAGATAATGCTTCTTTCAATACTTTGGGCCAGGAAAATATGAGAGCAGAAGACTGGAGTTCCCACTTGGTGTGCTGGGCAGGGGGACAATGTGACCTCCAGATGTGGGCAAGGCCAACAGGGCTGGGTGACTTAGTCTGAGGACCAGGACCAAGCCAAGCTGGGCCACTGGGCACAGGCCCCTGCACCTCCCAAAGTGACCCTCCAGCTCTGCCCCTCCGGAAATAAACTTTAGAATCTGAGTAGATGGTAAAATTCCTTAGCTTTTCTGATCCCTGTAACTCCCCGTCTGCCTCTGGGTCTGAGGAAACTCAAGCTGCCCTGTCTCCCATCCCAGTCAGGCCTGCCCCAGCTGGGCCTCATTCAGGAACCGAAGAGATACTGTGGCCACTAGGTGGGGGCTCTTCTCCCCAGGGACCCAAACCCAGGACCTTCCCAGCCTGAATGTCCCTCCCCTTCATTACCTGTGTCCCCACCTTGCTCACCTCCCACCCCCCAGATACAGTAGTGGCCCCCTCAGAGCTCCGTCTGGAAGGCCAGGGGAGGCCTGGAATCATGCTCCACCGAATGGCTGCTTCAGGGAGGAACAAGCTCCCCAGAAGCATCCCCCTTCCCGCCACCCCTACAGAAGGCTGCTGGCTACCACCTGGACCTGTTCTGGGTGGGCATCCTCATGGCCCTGTGCTCCTTCATGGGGCTCCCCTGGTACGTGGCCGCCACGGTCATCTCCATCGCCCACATCGACAGTCTCAAGATGGAGACAGAGACCAGCGCCCCAGGAGAGCAGCCCCAGTTCCTGGGGGTCAGGTAGGAGGCGTCAGGGCCTGGGATTCCCTGAGGGGAAATGGCCAGGTGGGGAGGGGAAGCACCTTTTCTGACCATCAAAGTGTTTGGATGACAAGGGCCCAGCTCTGGCAGCCCAGGAACCACCAGGCTGGGAGTGAGATCCCTGAAGGGAAGGAAGAAGAGGGATGAAACCTCAGGTTAAATGGTCCTTTTTCTCAGTAGACTCCCAGAAGTACACCCCACCACCACCCCCTGTCCATACAGATGCGCACACATGAGCACCAGACTCTCACCTGTAAAGGCCACTCAAGGTCCCTGCAGGGCCTCTTGCTGTCCTGCCTTGATCTCTCCCCAGGACCCTCCAGGCCCCTGCCCCTGGCACCCCAAGGCCCTCCTGCAGGTTCAGAGCCTGCTCAATCTCCGGTCCTCCAGAAAGCCTCCCGGAGACCACCCCCACTCCTCTCATGCTCCATGGCAGGCAGAGAAGCGCACCTTCCACCCCTTAGGGCCTTGAGAGCGAGACCACACCAGATCCTGGTATTCTCCTAAACTGTTGTCCTAAGAGTTTCTCCCCACTGCCTTGGACTATCTGGGCTGCTCAACCTGCCCGAGTGAGGCTTCTCTGCCCGACTGCAGGGCTCAGGGCTGGTCAGGGCATGGTCCCCTCCCAGACCCCTGAGCCCCAGTGGCTGGGCCTGAGCAATCTGCCCCCAAGCTCGGAGCTCCAGCCTGGGTTGTGACTGGACCTGGGCACAAACCCACCTGCCCTCCAGGCCCTGATCCCTGCTCTGCTAGCAGCCAGCCCCTCCCCCCATTAGCTGTGCCCCATGAAAGTGAGATCCTACAATCAAATGTCAGGGTAATGGCACTTTATGTCACATTTATCTTCACAACAACCTCCTGAGGCAGGCGCCATTATTGTCTCCGTCCACTGAGGCTTAAAACCATCAGAGCCTTGCCTGATGCCACACAACCAGCAAATGGCAGAGCCAGGACTCAACCCAACTCAGTCTGGCTCAAGCGCCCAGACGGAACAGCCACTGCACTGACCAGCCTCCCCAGTGCCCTGCAACACGCCCTTGCCTCCGGCAGGGGCTCCTGTCGTCTATGCGTGGGTCAGCTGGACCTCAAGCAACCAGGCAGAGGTCCATGCAGAAACCCCCTAAGGCCACGGCCTCGGACACAGCTTCGGGTGCCCACAGAAGGGCAGGATGGCTGGGAATGGTCACCGAGCATCTCCTGGGACACCTGACCTGTGCTCTTTTCTGCCAGGGAACAGAGAGTGACAGGCATCGTCGTCTTCATCCTGACAGGAATCTCCGTCTTCCTGGCTCCCATCCTGAAGGTGAGGCTCTGCACCCTCGCCCTGTGGCCTGAGACAGCGCAGAGCTAGGCCTCAGAGGTGGGCAGGGGTCCCCACATGGCCTAGGGATCAGTGGTCTATGGGCCCCTAGAAAAAGGAAGGGTCTTGGGCCGAAGTAATGTTTCGACATCGTCATCCTCATTTGCCATGATATGGTGTCACTTGTCATCATCACCAATCCTCACTGCTCTCTCCCAGCCTCCCAGGGTCCACTCTCACCTTTCTGGAGGGTGCTCGTCCCTCAGAAAGCTCTGCCAAGTTCTATTCCTGCTTGGATAAGGAACTTCCAGAACTGGGTGTGTGTCCACGTTGTGGTGGTTTGCGGCTCATGAAAGGCTTCCTGCCCCCACGTTTTCCGAAGTTTAAAACTTGCAGAGGTGGGAGCGGCTTCCCCAGCTGCTCTCCAGGCCTGTTCTCTGCTCGTGCTTTAGGCACATGAGTGACTTTTTCCACACAGTCTCAAGCTCCTCTTGCTCATGTCCCACCAGACCAGCCGGAAGAGACTAAGTCAAATGGGGGTACATTCAAGGCAGGTGTCTCCCACAATAGTCTCTTTCTGGTCAGAAACAGGTGTTCCCACCAGGTTTCTCTGCTCTCCACTCTAGCCGGTCGCCCCTCGATCACACTTTCCAGCCATCAGTGCCCATATGAGACTTCTCCTTCCTGATTAAGCTGACCTGTAACTGCCCCAGTCTTTTGCAGATATTATTTTCCCCCACTGAGTATCACAAAGCAGCTCAATCATGGGCAACCTTATAAGAAACAAAGACTAAAGAACCAAAATGCTGGTTTACTTATTCACAGTGGGAAATAGTTCTGGCTTGAGAATCAGTGCTGGGCATACCTAAGCAGTAGGTCTGAGGTTGGTATTCTTTAAGGGATGTTTCTGGCTGACATTTTGTTTATTTAAAAATGTATTTTAAATGTCCAGGGAATATTTACTATTGTGGAGAGGGTTCCAAAGAGCCACTGTGTATGTCAATCCTGATACTGTTTAACAGACAAGTATTTGCATTAAAAAAATTGTACCTAAGAACAGTGTTCTTTAGGGGCCCAAAATTCCCATAAACGCCTGTTAGTGTTGGCACAGCACCTTATGCTACTGGAAGTGTTCTAACGTGACCCCCCTGAGGACAAGGTGGAGCAGCCTTTGTTTGCAGTGGGCAGCCACAGCTGCAGGGGAGGGAGAGGACACAGGAGCAGGAACGCAGCTTAGACGGACAGTAGAGACATGCCTTGAAAGGGTGTTAAAGTTTGTACTGAGGCTTACAGAACCGTATGAATTATGTGATCCATTCCTGAAAAAACAAACAAACCACCTGTGTGCGTGTCTGGAAGGAAGGGTTCCCACCAAACTAGTGGTGGTTAGTTGATGACGAGGGGTGGTTAGTTTATACACTTCTGTTTTGCTTCTTTTTTATCTGATTGTCTATGATGTGTGACTTTGGTTAAGTGTCCTTGGCGCTGCCTGCTGATGTAGGTCAGCTCCCTAAAGTCCCAAACCCCTGCAGGTGGAGCAGCTTTGGGGCCCCCATCTGAGGCTGGATTTGGGAAGGAGGTGGCAGGAGTGAGGAGGGGACAGTCTGTGGAGCTTTCCCACTTTCCAGAAGGGGTGTCGTCAGCCAGACCACATGGCCAGGGGGGCCAGGCCAGGAGAGCAGTGGCTCGGTGGGCGAGCTACCCCAGCCGGAGCAGGGAACAGTAGTGCCCCAGGGACCCTGCTCACCCACCCCCACCCCCACTCTGGCTCCAGATATGATCTCGGACCCTCAGTGCCTCCACACACGCGCTCCCCAGCTGCCTCTGTGGTTGGCAGAGGCCATCACCCAGCAAGGGTGGCCCAGGGCTCACCCAATCTGAAACTCTGCTCTCATTGTAGTACATCCCCATGCCGGTGCTGTACGGAGTCTTCCTCTACATGGGCGTGGCCTCCCTCAACGGCATCCAGGTAAGGCAGATACAACCCCAAGTTAGCACTCTGTGTCTGGTTCCCTGTCACCAAGACCCCAAATGCTTGCTTTCCCAATTCAATGAAGGAATAACAGTAACAATGATACTACCATTCACTATGTGCCACACAAAATAACTATACAGGCACTTTATAGGTGTCATATAATTTAATCTGTATAATTAGTTCCTCTGATGCCCATTTCTGAGGAAACTGAGGCTCAGAATTCAAAACCCAGATCAAGTCGACTCCAATGAGCATTTCACTACACCTCTTCTCTCTTCCTTAAGGCAACTCCACAGAAGAAAATATTTTTGTTTTGTTCTATATTTACCATGAAATCCCAGGATGTCTGGGATAGTTTGTCTTGCAGTTAAGTTGCATCTCCTGGAATATGGACAATGTTCATTTTGTGGCCAGCTCTGGGCTATTCCTCTCTCCCAGGGCTCAGTACCCTCCCCAGGACCCCATTATCTGCCGAGACACCTCCAGCCCCCTCCTGTACATCCTTAAGGCCTGAGTGGGGTCTCCTCTCTGCGACCCCACCAAGGAACCTCCTGCCCCAGTCTCAGGCCCCCAGGGCCCAGCTGCCTGGCTGAGCCCCTCGCTGTCCCCCCAGTTCTGGGAACGCTGCAAGCTCTTCCTGATGCCCGCCAAGCACCAGCCAGACCACGCCTTCCTGCGACACGTGCCCCTGCGCCGGATCCACCTCTTCACCCTGGTGCAGATCCTCTGCCTGGCAGTGCTCTGGATCCTCAAGTCCACCATGGCTGCCATCATCTTCCCAGTCATGGTAAGGTGGACGCGGGCTTCGCCCTCCCGCTCGGCAGGTCGAGCGAGGCAGGTGACCCCTGGGCGGTCCAGTGACAGGTCTCCTGGTGAGCACCTCAACTCCCATTCGTCCTCCACGTTTGGCTCACCCATGGCCTGGCTCCCTTGGTTGCAGAGGCAGGCACAGAATAATCTGGTTTGAGTTGTGAGTCCGGGCCAGATGGTGTGGGGTGGGGGTGCCAAGGAGGCACAGGAAAGAATGTCAGTATGGTGGGTGGACTCTGCAGAGACAACCCCCGTGTGAGGTCAGGGCCACTCAGTGAGAACGCAGAAGCCACCCAACCTCCTGGCTCTGGGGAGGGACAGGGAAATGGACAAATTCAAGAGGAGAACAAGTTCACCATTGCAAAAATGCAGACTGATCTCAGAAGTCCATCTGTGCTAAATACAAATCTTTTCACCATTCAAAATAACTGAACTTGAAAAGATAAATAGTGAGGAGAAAAAAAGAACTAGAATCAGAGATCAAGAACTTCAAAACCCAATGACAACATAAAGTTTGAGCTGGAAAAATATATGCAGGAGATCTTTGACTATTTTTGCAAGTTTTATGTAAGTTTGTAATTATTCCAAAATAAAAAGTGAAAAGGACAAAAACCAACAGCATGTTGCATCTGGCCCCCTAGTTAGCCCCACAGGAGGGCAGCGGCCCTGGTGCTGCTGGAGTCCTGGGTGGGGGAGCTAAAGTCTGGGGAAAGCCTGGGGGCTCGTGGGAGGGCTCTAGTGGCTCTTGTCCCCAGCGGCCCATTAAAACCAATCCAGGTCAATTAAATCAGAATCTCTTGGGGAAACCCAGGCTGGGTGTTTTCAGGAAGTCTGCAGGTGAGCTGTAAGCATGCACCCAGGGCTGAATCTGCACTGCGAGGAAAGGGAAATGGGCCTCCCCAGCAGCGCCCTCGTGGGCTGCAGAGATAACAAAGGGAAAGGGAACAGTGATGGCGGTGACTGGCATTCACCGAGTGCTGTTCCATTAGCCCACGCCAGCCCCTGGGGTACTGCTAGTAACCCCACTTCACAAATGACAAAACGGGCTCAGAGAGCACGAGTGAGTGACACAAGTCACGCGCAGGACTGGGCAGAGCAAGATCTGCACCCCTCATCTATTGGATTTTTTTTTTCACTTTATTTACATACAGAAAAAATCACTCTGGTTCTGTGAGTTTTGGCAAATATACAGAATGGTGACTCCACCACCACAGCTGTGACACAAAACAGCCCCCTCACCTCCAAAGCTCCCTCCCGCTGCCTCTCTGCAGACAGCCTCTCTTCCCTTCCCAGCCCCGGCAACCACGGACCTGTGCTCAGAGCCAGGGTCTTTAAAACCCAGGTTTGTCCCACTTCCAAGCTCTACTTGCTCCCAAGAAGCAGCGTCAGCGAGGAACCAGTGTCAAATTCAGCTGAGTGGTTTTCTCCCTGACCTCATTTAATGGCCAGTTCTTGGTGGTGAGAGGACGGTATAAATATCTAGCCATCCTGGGCCCACTGAGCTTACTGAAAGGTCAGCTTCTAATCGTCCCCAAAGAACACTTGTTTCTGCCTTTAATTCATTCATCCTGAACAGAACCAAACTTTCTAAACTTTCCCTTAAAAATCCCAGGTATCCCACTGTATTCTATTCAGCTTCTGTTAACAGAGAGATCGGCAGCTCTGAGAAATGGAGACAGAGCGACAGTGGGACTCAAAGTGTGGTCCTCAGACTGGCAGCGTCAGCATCATCTGAGGACCTGTTAGATGACTGTGCCTTGCCGGGCTGCTGAGGCGGACACTCTGGGGGTGGGACCAGCACTCTGTGTATTAACAAGCCCTCCAGGTGGTCCTGAGGCTCGCTGGAGTTTGAGAAGCACCGATTTAAAGAATTACAGTAGTTCTCCAGCATGTCACCGGCCCCCCGCTTCAGTGTCACAGGCTCTGTCCCTCTGTCACTGATCGGGATGGTCACTCACCTGAGAGGCCAGACGAGAGGCGCCATGGTGGAGGGAAGGTGAATAACGGTTTGTGGGAGCTTTGAGATGACTCCAAGGACATGGACCACAAAAAAATCCCTAAATTCAGCCAACTGAGGGTGAAAAAACTGTGCCTGAGTTTGGGCATTGAGACCATGGTTTTCTCTGAACTCCCACGAAACTTCAGCCTGTCTGTCTGTCACCATAGATCCTGGGCCTCATCATTGTCCGAAGGCTTCTGGACCTCATCTTCTCCCAGCACGATCTGGCCTGGATTGACAACATCCTCCCGGAGAAGGACAAAAAGGAGACAGACAAGAAGAGGAAGAGGAAAAAAGGGGCCCATGAGGACTGTGATGAGGAGGTGGGGAAGAGAGGAGGCCTAGGCAGAGGGGAGGGGTCAAGAGACCTCCCCTCCACATTGCCAGGGCCAGGGAAGGGGTGGCTTCACAGGTGGCCTGCAGCGATGCCTGGGTCCAGGCGGGATGAGCTGGGCTTCTGCTTGTCTCGGTCTGGGGTGCTGGGAGCTCCTCTGGTCAGGTGAGTATCCTCAGGGTGGGCCAGAATGAATGAGCCTCTCTGCCCAGGGAAATGCTGACTGGCCATGCCCACTCTTTCCCATTACTGTGGGCTTCCAGGGCCATTAGCCACAGCCATCAGGTTCCTAGGGAATGGGATGGAGGATGGCTCCAGCATGGAAGGAGGTTATGAGGACTGACCTCCAGAGAATGGAGCAGGCCTGTGGCCAGAGGTCTGCTGGCCCCATAAGTAGACTGGACTCCTGGACAGGCAGGAGGACCTGGGGACAAGTTTTGCTTGGGCCTGCCCCTAGGGTGTTGGGGCTGAAGGTGGGGGAAGAGGCAGGTGTCCTCGCTGAAAGGAGAATGACTACATTTCCTAGGTCCTGGGACTACCTTGTTGCCCTGTCTCCTCCTCTCATCTCCCCTGCTTCCTCCCATCCCATCCCCAAAACTTGCCGCTTGGTGGTGATTAAGCAATATTCCAATGTAGTGATCAGCCAAAATTCCCCTGGTCCTTGATTACTGTCCTTTTCCAGGAATCAAAGAGTCCCGTGATTCAAATTTTTTTGTAAAGATAGGTTCTGAAAACAAACAGAAACTAAGTGCTTTTGGACAAGGTAGCTCACACCTATAATCCTAGCACTCTGGGATGCCGAGGTAGGAGGATCACTTGAGGTCAGGAGTTCAAGACCAGCCTGAGCAAGAGCAAGACCCCATCTATACTAAAAATAGAAAAAATTAGCCGGGCATGGTGGTATGCACCTGTAGTCCCAGCTACTCGGGAGGCTGAGGCAGGAGGATCGCTTGAGCCTAGGAGTTTGAGGTTGCTGTGAGCTAGGCTGATGCCACGGCACTCTAGCTCAGGTGACAGAGCAAGATTCTGTCTCCAGAAAAAAAAGAAAAGAAACTAAGTGCCTTTTAATGACAAATACTACTTCTTTCACTGATTCATTCAGCAAATATTTGAGTGGCTTCCACATGCCAGGAACTAGTAATCTCTGGGTTATATGATATATTCAGTGGAAGAACAGGATTGCATTTACACAAATTCATTTTACATGTCTTTACAGCAACACAGCTATAGTGTGAAGCTCATTCCCAGGTGACTGGTTGCTGTGACAGATAAAACTGTTTTGATGAGTAACTTTCCTGGAAGAATCCCGTCCTGCCCCATGGCGTGTGCAGGACAGCGGGCTAACTGTGCCCATTTCCCCTCGGTGGGCCCCAGAGTGTGTGCAGCAGCCCGTTTAGTCTGGAGGTGAAGAGGATGGTGGTTTGCGCTGTGGATGCGTGCGTTTTCCGTCTCGGCAAGAAGGCCGAAGCCGCTGTACTGGTGGTGTTTACCGGCTTTTCCCACTGTTTTTCTCTAGCCCCAGTTCCCTCCTCCCTCAGTTATAAAGATTCCCATGGAAAGTGTCCATTCAGATCCCCAAAACGGTATCCACTGCATTGCCAGTAAGTAAAACACATGACGTCTCTGCCTTCCTACTTACTACTAATCCTCCATCTCTTCCCCCAAGCGACTTCCATCTGTCACTCAAGGGCATCTAATTGTTTGGGATGTTAGAAGACTCCAGTGCTAGGCAGAGATCAGAGAACTGGCCCACGAGGACAGGGACTCCAACCAGATGGACACCCCAGAGCAAATCCTGCAGACTCACTTTAATTGAGGCAAAACCCCTCATTCCTTCCTTTTCTTGGGTGCCCCCAGATGCCAGTGGCACCGCCTGGCCCTCTTCTGTGTAGTTTCAGGTCACCTCAGTCCAAACGTGGCCTACTGAGCCTCCCACACCTTCCAGTGTTGTTGAAGTGATTGAGAGCTCAAACCAGCGCTAAGCCTGCCCCTTAGGGACAGGTAGCACAGTGTTTGGATCATAAGTCAGGCAGAACCGTAGGTCCCAGTGGTTGGGCTGTGATTCTTTGTGAATCACAAGCATCTTCCTTTTGCTGAAAGGGAGGCTCCTGGGAGGGCTCAGGCATTGCTTATGAAGCTCCCAGGAGATTCTACGGCTGCCTCCCAGCCTCAGCTCCCTATTGGAGGACAGTCCTGTCATCAAAACAGCACAGCCCGCCCCAGGAGTCTTCTGAAAGATCCTTACCGGGTCTGGACCCTGGTGCTTCTAATATGGGGTTGCCACTTTCCCCAAAGGCAGAGATTAGGGTGGGTAGCCAGGGATCCTTCCTATCACCACTCTCCGTCATCGGTACCTCACTCCCCCTACCTTTGTAGAAGTCCCTCATCCTTTCTCTCTCTTCCCTGGCCCTCCTATGCCTCCTACCCTCCTAACCCAGCTAAGAGCCCTCTAGGTGAAGGAATAACTGAGCCAGAAGCCACCGTCTCTGAGGCCCTAGCATTCCTTCCTCTCGGGCAGTGTTGGCCACAGGGTTAGAAAACACGAAAGAGAGGATACAGTGGGGGAAGCACTGGAGAAATAAGACGTTCTCCAGTGTCGTGCTCAAACCTGCCCCATGTCTCACATTTTAATTTTCCTGCCAGGAAAAAGATCTTCCAGTTGGAGTTACTCATTCTGATTCTTCCTTCAGTGACTCAGAACTCGATCGCAGGTAAACACCACTAGGCAGACCCCTTGGGTGTTAGATAAGAGTCTAAGTGATGGCCTTTGCTGGCCCCCCACTGGGAGACAAAGGCAGACAGACCTGAGCGTTTGGGGTCAGGTAACAAATGTGTCTTCTTACTGACAACAATGTGGTTACAACATGCAAAGGTAGTCAACTTTAGAAAAGGAAACTACTACAAGATTAGGTAGAACAAAATCTGAAAGTAAGTATTTTAAACAAGAAAACACAGAGGAGTATATAGCAGTGAAAGTCAGGATGAATGAGTGCTAAGGATCAAAACATCAGGTACGCTAAATACTCTGCAGAATGAAACAATAGCAGGGTCAGTTAGCAACGGTCAGAAAGGCTTTCAAGGAAAGCCAATTCAGTATCAAGATTAAGTGGGGGCCCAGCTGCCAGGAGCCCCATGCCAACAATGTGATCTTCTGATACTCTTCCTGAGAAGCCGCCCCGGCAAAGAGTGTGCTGCCCGATGACCACACACAAGCAGGGCTCAAATTGGAAAAGAGGAATTCAGAGGCAAGAAAGTCTTTGCCTGGGCTGTTACTAGGGAAGGTGGGAGAGGCAGTGCCACTCCTACTGTGTGCGCTAGAATGGACCGGAATCATTCCGTACTAGATCAAACAGTAAGAGTAGGTGCCACCCCCAGTCTAGAGGCAGATCAGTCTTCAGACCAGACGGCACTCACCCAAGAGGTTTTTGGGAACCATGGATCTTCTGCATTATGAGGCAAAGCTGTTAGCCCAATGCCAGGGAGAGGAGACAGACTCGTCAGCAGTTCCACCTTCCCTAAGCAGCAGGCCCAGGCATGCTCCAGCCCAGAAACGGGCTAGAGACATGTCCCAGTTCCATCTCTGCCTGTCTTCTCATCTCACCTCCCCAGTCAGGGCTCCTGTACCCACGCCTCTGATCTTTATACAGTATACATGTATTAGGAGAAAAACAGTCTGTCTATTCTGATTTATTTTCATTTAAAAAATAGCCTAAATCAAAACTCTAATTGTCCCATTTTCAGTCAGTAGAGAGAATTTGGACCAGGATAGGGGTTTCCAAAAACCTGTTATATTACACAAAGTCGTGAGACAAAGTCAGAAGTGCAGAAAATTTGGTAACTGGAGATGATACCTCCCAATACACTGGTGTTTTACTGAATTTATGAAAATGGATGGAGACAGACCTCTAAATAGTGGGATTCCATTTCAGTGAAGAAAAGGCTCAGCAGCATGATCTAGTGTAACAAAGATTACGCATCAGTGTCCTGCCTGGTGTGATGCTTCATCCCTGGGGATACAGAAACAGAGCGCCATACAGGAGAATAATGGAGCACACTTAAGAGCAAGGACGGTGGTCTAAGGAAGGAACTAGCCTTACCTGGAGACTCTAGGGAAGATAAACAGGAACCTGCCAGATGTACAGCGTGGGGCAGAGCAGAGGAAAGGAGAAAAGGGCATTCCAGGCAGCAGGCATAGGCCTGAAGGACCATTTGGAAACACAACACACACATACAGGGCAAAGAGCACAGAATACTGGGGTGGATGGGTAGTCAAACTAGGTGAGCAGGCAGCAGTGTGAACACGGAAGGCCCTGTCTTGACATGCTAAGGAGCTTGGATTCTATCCTTTGAACAATGGGGAAACACAGCCAGATTTGTGACTAAGAAAGTTCACTTTGGCAGTGATGTCAAGATAGGTCGAAAGAGGGTAAGATCAGTTACACAACTATATCCAAAGGCCAAGCAGACAGGAACCTGCTTAGTCCAGTGGGCACTAAGAGTTCAAAAGCAAAAGACAGAACTATGTGCATTAGAGCCCTGTTCTAGGGGTGATGTTCAAAACACCAAGAACTGCGTAAATCCTTCTTCTTCTTTCCTACTTCTCATTCAGCATCACCTTGCACTTCCAAATCTCCTGTCCAGCTTCACCTGCTTTCAACTACTCCCGGAGCCCAGTGTTCATGGTGCCACAGGTGAAGATAGAGATGGAGTCGGACTATGACTTCACAGACGTGGACAGATACCGAAGAGAAGCTGACGGCGAGACCACCCTCTGAGATGAAGCAGCTTCTCCCCGATCAGGGATAGAGGGAAAGTCTTGACTTCTCTGTGCCTGTTTCCTTCTTTACCAGACAGAGGGAGTCCTTTTGCCTGATAGAAAACTGGAGACCTGTCAATGTACTACATAGGTGCAAAGCTCTCCTCTCCCCTTCCCTTTGTAGTTATTAGAACACCTAAAGCTAAATGTTATTATACCTTATTTTAAAATGCAGTCCAACATTGAAATTATAACATTGCTTGAAATGAAAAAATGTTTGTTTCTCAAAACCATAGCTAAGATAAATGGGCAATAGTCGATTTATATTTAAGACAAATAACACTTGGAAAATTTTTTAAAGGTTAGATTTAAATCTAGATGGTCTTAAAATACTCTTACATCAATAGACCATGGTTGGAATTTTTGTTTTGCAGTTTTGCAAATTAAGAAATGCTGAAAAGATCCAATCTTTTCTGTCCATCGCATTCAGTTTTCTAAGGGTTGTACAAAAAGTTTGAACCGTCTGCATTATGATTCGAACTATAATGGTTCAAACTTCATCTGCTCCAGAAGTGTGACTGGGACTTTCCCAGATTGAAAAGCCAGTTCCAAAAACCTGTTAATGAAAGAACTCATGCATTTGAGTGGATAAATGTTTTTAAAATAAAATAGTTCTTACTAAAGTGAAATTTCAAACCACTTGTGAAATCAACAAAATGATCCTTTAAATTAATATCACTGGTTTTTCATAGCTGGAATCACACTTCTTTATGCATTTGGGTAGGTCCTTCCTACAAATTTTCAATGCTGATTCCCAAAGTCAAACTCCCATTCTCACCAACATTACATGTTAAGTTGAGCAAATGTCACATTTTGGAAGATTTTAACTTTGTAATATTAATCAAACTAGTACTTTAAAGGAATGATTGGAAGCAATTTGGGTAGATTAAAATCAGTTATTAATGAAGCAAAACTTTTCCCCATGAAACTGAAGATCAGTCATTTTATTTTCAATCCACACCAACTATGTATATTTAACACCTACTATGTGCCTGATAGCCACAATGCATCTGACATTTACTTTCTCCAAAACAACTATGGATTTGAATCTTGAGTAAATCACTTTGGTTATAGTTACTACATTTACTCAAGATGACAAATGCAGGTGCTTGCTTTTTTAAAGAAAAATGATACTAGATCATTAACACCTTGAGTACCAGGACTGGTAATTGCTTCTGTAATCCCCAGAACCTAGTATAGTGACTTCCTGGTCCATAGAAAGCTCTCAGTAAGTATTTATTAATCTCAGAGCTTCCTTCCAAGGGATACTGCCAAGAGGTAAAGCTCTAAACCTTTACCACTCCTATGATAGCAGAATTCCTTAGCTGGTCACTAACCCAGAACCATCTCCTGAGCTTAACAATAAACTCTTGGCTGGGTGTGGGGGCTCACATCTGTAATCCTAGCACTCTGGGAGGCTGAGGTGGGAGGATCGCTCGAGGTCAGGAGTTTGAGACCAGCCTAAGCAAGAGTGAGATCCCGTCTCTACTAAAAATAGAAAGAGATTAGCTGGACAAGTAAAAATATATAGAAAAAATTAGCTGGACATGGTGGCACATGCCTGTAGTCCCAGCTACTCGGGAGGCTGAGGCAGGAGGATCGCTTGAGCCCAGGAGTTTGAGGTTGCTGTGAACTAGGCTGATGCCACGGCACTCTAGCTCGGGCAACAGAATGAGACTCTGTCTCAAAAAAAAAAAAAAGAATAAATTCTTTATCTTCATCTGCACCAATCCTGGGAGAGCTAACAATCTACCCTTAACATTTCAGTTTTAAAAGCTGGCTGATTTGGAAAAGCGCTTTGTCCAAATCAAATTGTAGAAATATTATGGATTTAGGAGTGAACCTGCTTGATTGACCAAACAAGCTAGAAAACTACCATGTCAATTTTTGTTGTTGTAATCACTGTAATTTTTACCTTACACGTCATTTATATTTTGTATATACACGAACATTTTAAATTCCATAGCTTTTAACAGGTTCACATATTATTACTTCTTCATGCAGTAAGTCAGTAATTTTTTCCACTTGTAACTATAATTCAATAAAATGTAATCCTGTCTGCTCATCTTGCTCCATGTTTAATAATTTAGGTAAGTCAGCAGGCATGGCTTACAGACATGAACTATACCTCACTTACAAAAACATCTCTGGCAAACTATCATCTTCTTTCATCTGAGAAAACTATCAAAAGAATAAAGCCAGCTGGCAGACGAACAAGGTGAGAGAGAGGTGAACTCCCCAATTGTTCTGCTTTCTCTTTCTGCTGCAAGCTGCCTAGAGCAGGAGCTCCTTCTGCCTGCATGAAACCAAAGCACACGAGGGCCCATCCTGGACTCAACATATGCACAGCAAACATCTTCCGATCTGTCCAATCAAACTAATGCTTTACACACACAGAGAGAGAGAGAGAGAGAGAGAGAGAGAGAGAGAGAGAGAAAGAGGCTACCCCCTTAAATGAATCTTAAAGATTAAGCTCCTGGCTTGGCAAAATCTGTCACAACATAATAATACTGGGAGGACTAGGCTGGTTCCTCCACAGCTCTTTAAACCTATCTGTTTAAGGCCATAGGATCGAGTGTTACCAACTATAGGAATGTCTACACATTGACTACATCCAGTGAGAAACTACAGTTAGGTAACAACTAAGACAGTAGCACAAAGACAGCATTTCAGAAACTCATTCCACACAGATGTGTTTTATTAAAAAAGGAAAAATAAAAACCCTTTAATCAGAAAGTCCGAATAAATTCAATACTAACTCAAGCTCTTAAAAATCTTTTGGGAAAGCCAACAGGGTACATCACAGAAAAGTAGGCAGCTGCTGACAATTCTTTGGTGGAAAAGTAAGTTGCATACTTTTATGAGCTGCCCAAATGATTATCAAGCCCAAGTTTTGTTTTTCAAAAATAGGTTTCAAGATATCCCAAAGAAACCATAGATATCCTCTAACAATACAAAAATTTAACAATGAAATTTAAGTATGTAGCAAAAGTCAAATATGATAATACACATGAATAATTTATAAAATAAGCCTTTCAGTCATAGAAAACTAAAATGGGAAGACCTCACTGATGGATAACATATATAAAATGAAGGCTAATAGCAAATGGAACAACTTAAACATTTTCCCAATGATTGAGCCACAAAAAAACAGCTTAGGAAAACTACTAACAGGTAGGTTTTCTTTTTTCCTAGCCAATTCAGTTCTACTTGGATAAACCTGGTTATCCATCAATGCATATACAAAGTAGAGTAATTTTTTCTACTCAATTACCACCATTTTTTCCCTTTCACTTCTTCCCTAATTTTCTCTAGCAACATTTTTCCTTTGGTTTGACCAGTTGATCTCAGAAGGTTTAGAACCTAAAATGAGTATCAACTCTTATTGGAATAGCACTTGGGAAATGCAATCCTAGAAAAGGCAAATTTTTAACGGAGGTGGCTTGACAAAGTGAAGCATCCATTCTCAATGTGATGATGTCTCCCGTGTTAGTCCCTAGGTTAATGGCTGCTCTTGGCTACATCACATGACCCAGCATGATACTGGAATGCTCCTTGGTGAGGTACTGCAGAGCCATGTGCACAAATACCCACCCATTTAAGCTTTCAATAAATACAAAGCATCATTTTAAACCATTTCATTAGAATAAATAAAAAATATTGCATTTCTAGTGGCCTGCTTTGCTTCTGGAGCTGGCTTGGAATGCTCTTCATGACAAAGAAGACACAAAAGTTAATTAGTGGCTACTCCAAGCTCTTTAGACTTCAGCACTTCCCGCTCTTCGAGCCTCAGCAATTTTTTTGCAGCAATAATGGTGTTCTTCATTAGCATCGCCACTGTCATGGGACCAACACCCCCAGGAACTGGAGTGATGTACCCGGCTTTTTTTTTGACTCCTACATAGGAACAAGACAAGGCAGGCTGCTTCAATTATGACAAAGGACATGTATATACTTTAATATATTGTGAAAGAAGCATGCAGAGAAAAAGCAATATATAAAAGCACATTTATAAATCTCAAACTTATTTAAAAATCACATCTACAGGTCAGGCGTGGCGGCTCACGCCTGTAATCCTAGCACTCTGGGAGGTTGAGGCGGGCGGATTGCTGGAGCTCAGGAGTTCAAAACCAGCCTGAGCAAAAGCGAGACCCCGTCTCTACTAAAAATAGAAAAAGAAATTAATTGGAAAACTAAAAATATATAGAAAAAATTAGCTAGGCATGGTGGCGCATGCCTGTAGTCCCAGCTACTTGGGAGACTGAGGCAGAAGGATCACTTGAGCCCAGGAGTTTGAGGTTGCTGTGAGCTAGGCTAACGCCTTGGCACTCTAGTCCGGGCAACACAGTGAGACTGTGTCTCCCAAAAAAAAAAAAAAAAAAATCACATCTACATTACTCAAGAGTAAAGGTTTTTGAACACACTAATGAAATAGCATGCATGATAAATAGTTGTTCAATGAACATTTGTACATCTAAATAATCTACAATTTACCAGCCATACTTTTCCTCCACATTAAACAAATTTAAAAAGAAACTTTGCAGTAGGTTAACTGTATGGGAGTTACAACTATGATAATAAGCATTACCTTGATGCTTGCCTACGATATTTCCTGAATTTACATGTAATTTGTCAAAGCACCAAAGTAATTTTCTGTAAAGATTTTTTTAACCCAATTTTAAAGGGAAAATCCTTAGATATCTAGCCATGGGTTTGACAGCTTTAATAAAAACAGAAAGCTAGAAATAGGATTATGAGCATAAAATTCAGATAAACATGATACCTTAAGAACTGAAAGATATCTACTTTTAGAGGTTCTTTTGGGGGGGGGGAGAACTAGCATATTCCGGTATTTCCAGAATTGGCTTTTTCCTGGACCATTTTACCTTTCTAGGTCTATGATTTCTCCTCTCAGTGAGAAATTGAACAATCTGTAACACTTTTTAAGAAACTCAATGGTTTAGGAAAATCACTTCATTAAATTTTCAGACTAGTTAAAAGTCATGAAGTTGTTTCTAGTGTGAAACAGTCTAAAGGAAAAAAAACAATTCTCTGAAAATTATGCTCTCCACAATTTTATGATCACCTACGATAATTCTAGAATGGCTCTAATTTTTAAAAACTTTCTCTTAATTCTTGTGAAAAGCATTTTAAACAGTATTACTAACGTAACATGAGTTTAAAAGTTAAATTAAAAGTAAAGGATCTGTCCTAAATGTCCATTAAGAAAATATTTATTGATTTTTTTCTTTTAATTATACCATTTACCTTCAAAATCCACATCTCCAACCAACTTGGGTTTAGCAGTTATGGGATCTTGAACTCTATTTATTCCCACATCAATCACTGTTGCTCCCTCCTTGATCATATCTGCTGTGATCAGATTTGGAATGCCTGGAAATGGAGATAGGAATAATTAACTTAGTACTGAAAAGAAGATTCTACCTGTCAGATTCTTATCTAATTTCAATTTCAAGAGTCCTGGAAGACTAGATTAACATGTTTTATAAACACCTAGCAAAAATATTAATGAAGGAACCATTTAAATTTCATATAGTAAATAGAAATATTTTGAGGCTTCGGAATAACCTTCACCCATCCAGTCTATAACGGAATGCCAGAAACCAATATTCCAACCACAACTCTATCCTCATCTTCATAGGCAGCTCAAAGTATTATTACTTCAGGGAATGATGAATGGAATGGCAGTCAGACAGGCAAATTCTAAGAGGTACAACCTCCTACTTCTGAGATGAAGTCCTTCTTCCCTCTCCCTTGTGTTCTTACCTGCAGCAGATACTACAATATCTGCAAGAATTGTATGTTTCTTCAACTGCTCTTTGGGAGTATATCGGTGACATATCGTAACAGTGGCATCGCCTATAGAGAAAAAAATAGATATTCTGATTTCTGAATCAAAGCTGGGATTGGATTAGGTCTCAACTAGTCAAGTCATGGTAGAAAGTCAACATCTCTGAAAAATAATTGACTTAATACTTGTATCATATTAATATTTTCTGGACAGCTGTCATTTACATTTTAAAATTAATATGTAATTTCTTATAGCTTTACCATTGGTTCTAGCTATACTATTGGAGCCATATATAGTTAAGTTTATTCCTTATTCAATTTAACAGTCTTTCAAGAACTTACCTTTTCTAAGCAAAATGTCACAAAATTATTCAAGGTTTGTCTTTTTTTCCCCAATGTATATTGAAAAATATCTGAAAATACAGTTCTGCCATTGTTTCTGATATAATTATGTAAGGCCTTATTACAATAATCAACATAACTGATTTATAAGGCCTTTTCTCAGACAAATTAACAGAACTTGATACATTACAGTCATATCAATTTAATTCTTTACAATGGTCTCAGAATTTTTCTACCAAATGACACAGAACAGGATACTAACTTTGAATAAAAACTGCTACTTAGCTCCAACTATCAAAGCTATTACTGGAAATTTCTAATTGCCCACAACCATGCTTATATTCAAAACTTAAACTTATTTCTGAGGCTAGTTTCCTAATAAATGAGTAATAAAGAAATTCTGGTGACACTGAGTACAGCTTCTCTATAAAGGTTACTCCCTGAATACCTGTTAACAAAATTACAATACAAATACAAAGCATAACAAAGTTAATACTTCCAAACATCCACAGGATGGCCACGGAAGGTTCTCACATAAGGAAGAAGAGGATACTGCTCTGAGAGCAATTTCCTTACCTCCAGGACGTTCATGTGCCCCATCGGTGTGTAGTAACATTGCAATGGGCATTCCAACATTTTTAGATCTTCCAGCCACAACCACATTCTTCCCTAGGGTTGGAATACCTATAAAAATATGTGTATATTTGCATTAAAAGTAATGCCAGTCTATCTTAGAATGAGCACCAAAGGAAAAGGAAGTCAGATTGCCTAGAACATGAATCCAATTTTGATAGTGAGCTCACTAAGCTAACTGCTTCATCAGTCAACTGGAGCTATCACTTGCTACACATGCTGAGGGCTAAAACAAAACAGGAGAAAGCACTCTGTAAGCTACAAAATGTTATATAAATGTGCGCTGTGACCACTATTAAATCTTAAGTTTCCTTCACTGAGACTTCTGGATTAAAGAGTAAAAATTGCCAGACGCAACTGTTAAGAGAGGTAATCTCAAGCACTACTATTATAATACTAACACAGACATACAATTTTGGAATATACCTACCAGTTCGCTTAATTATTTCCCACACACCCCACGGGGTAGCTGGTAACATGGAATACTGGTCCAGACACATTCGCCCTACATTAATTACATGAAAGCCATCAACATCCTTGTCTGGAGAAACAGCATTGCAGATCTTTCTCTCATCAATGTGCTCTGAAAAAGAAATCAGTGTGGTTGTCTTAAATCTCTGTTAGTAGAGCTGCTTGACTCCGGATTTTCTGGTTTGTCATGCAAATCCATTCCCCTTCTATGATTTACTTCACCTGCACAGAAGGAATTCATATCAAGCAAAGCCAAGTGCCAATATCAAAGCCAATATCCTCTGTGACAACTACTTTCCCCCACTGTCCCTTGTATTAAGATCTCAATGCTAAATCAGGGGGTAATTGGTATTCTGAGTAGCTATGTCCCATTTCTAATTAAATATTCACTCTTTTGAGTTCACCTTGCCTTTAAGTCAAACCCCCATGAACGGTGAAGTGTAACAACTAACAAGGCCTCCACTCCTCAGAAATCTTTTTAAATGGCAGAGTCCAAAACTCACCTGGAAGAGGCAGCTGAACAAGGAGGCCATCCACATTATCATCATTATTCAATTTATTGATTAAATTCAATAATTCTGCCTCTGAAATTGAAGCTGGTTTCACAACTGTCTCACTGTTGATTCCTATTATAAGAAAATTTTGTGGTTAAAAAAATATTGAGGCATTTGATGAGCACTGCTACGTTGCCTGCCATGCTCTGCTACTGCACAAGTGTTTTATCATCACACTCACCCCACTAGCTGAAAAACTGAATTAGCTCACAAGGAACCCAAAAAGTAATTTCACAAATATATACACTAGGTAATACTAGCTAAATACTTCCTGGACATTACTCTATGCAGTTCTCATTAACCCAGAAAAATTGAAAAACAGGCCAGCTAGTGAGGTAGCCAATCTTTCTGGTTTGAAAGTCATTCTTTCCACTGCACGGTGCTACCTCCCAATGTCTGAAAATATCATGGCATGCCATTTTCTAGGGGTTTCTAAAGGTTTTCAATTAAAAGGGCAGGAGGCCTCCATCCTCAGTGATAAAGAATAGAGTACACCAAGGGCTCATGGGCCGGTGGCTCAGCCCAGACACAACACTGGTTTCACAGCCCATCAGAAGGAAAGGGAACCTGGTGCTCAGCCTACCAGCCCACATATGAGCAGGTGGAGGCATATCTGAGCCCAACCTCCTGTCTACAGCACCACGAGACCTAGAACACAAACCTTTCATCACCCAGACTCAAACTGCTTCCAAACTGCATGATTGCCTTTGGAATCCATCGGTGAAGAACTTGAAAGCCATTTCTCAGAAGTCAGAGTCATTTCCTTCAAATGTATGACTGTGTTCTTAACCACATCACTGAGGTCTCCTAATACCGTATTACTCAATTGTTCCCCTACTGCTTTCAACTGTCAACACCCCACCTCAGTCCAAGACTCGTTATTGTTCAAGGACAGCAAATGTTAAATGTGTTCAAGGTCATCTGTCAAATGTTAAGACTAAGAACAGAATTTAGTTTATATTCTAGAAGACACAAGGAATAGCAACCATATTCCTCCTGTCCTAGTCTATAAACATCCCCAACAGATATAGCCTGATTTCCTTATGACAAAGTTTTAGATACCATTCAATCACATTAGCCTCCTCTGCTTGGGTTTTCTAACCAGAAAAAGGAATCATAAATCACAATAGAGTTTGCCTTGCTTAAACCTCAGTGTAACAGTGGTTGGGGTTTGAGAGTGACACACACCCACATCTGCAGCGGCTCTGGTTTTGTTGAGGACATAGGAGTGACTTGCAGGATTCTCTCCCACCAGAATCACGCTTAGGTAGGGTCGTTTATTGCCAGAGGCCACCCACTCTTCCACCTCCTGCCGCACTTCCTGCTTGATCTGCTGGGCCAGTTTCCTTCCAGAAATGACAACAGCTTCATTTCTGTAGAAAGCAACAGAGTTACAAAACTAAATAGCTTGAATTTTTGTAAAAAGTAAAGCTCAGACTACAAAAAGTTATTATTAAAAACCAAAAACTTAAAACTTAGATTAAAATACATGGTGCCTAATCTGAAGGACAACCGAAATCTAAAGGACAGATTCAAAGTGGTAAATTTGTGTCCAGGAGCATGTTTAGGGAGATAAAGTTGACAGAAATAGTTGTTGTCACTAATCTGAAGTTCAAAGAGTTTAAGTGACTGACAGCCAGTACTCAGCCAAGCTGGGTCTCATGTCAAAGTCTAGACTGTTAACTGCCACACCACCACCCTGCCTCCTGATCATTGCTAAAGTGACAGGCTTAAAAAAAAAAAAAAAGAAAGAAAAAGGTTTCACAGTTTTAATTTGCATTTGACTCCTTACCACTATAAAGTTTTTCCTTTATGCTAATATGCCATTTGTAGTTTCTATTTTGCCCACGTTGTTAGCATTAGTCATGTATTTCAAATCATTTCCCAGTTAGTCGATTAGCTTTTAATTTTTATAATGCTTTTAAATATATAAATTATGCTACATAGTTAAACCAATAAACAATATACTGGACGGGTCAAACCTCAAAATGCTGACCACTCTCCACAGCGCCTTCCAGGGAAGACTTTCCTGGAAAGAGGGGGAATGAAGGGGACCAGAGGAGGTTCCTTCTCGTAGGTAGCAGTGTGCTCTTCCAGAGGACCCCACTGAGCCATCTGAAGCTGACAGACCAGAAGTGAATATCTGACACCCAGGGCAACAATTTCTAGGCTGGCCAGCGATGCGAGTGGTGCAAAAGCTCAGCCCAACAGCAACAGTGAGAGTTAGCTGAATCTTTAAGAGCTTCTCCCTGAGGGAGTTCGAAGCAGAACCACAGAAGACCCGTAGGAGCAGCAGGAGAAAGACACAAAAAGAAGAGACAGAGGAAACAGCAGTCACGTCAACGGGAGACAAGTAGGGCAAGAAATCAGAAAATTGCTGCCAGAGATGGGGCACTGAGAAAACTCAGGACCTAGACAACTAACCAGTTTCTAAAACCATGTGCAGATCTCCAAGAGGCCGTCTCTTCCCAATAAAAACTGGTTACACAGTTCCCTGGCTTCCATGAAGCCCAAATATGGAAAATTCCAGATTTCTTATTTCCACACAGGTCCTTACAATAAAGTGCCCATTACTTAAAGTAAGGTAAGCATCCCTTCCTTAAGCAAAAAGATCCCATGAAAACAAGTCTTTCCCTTTAGATTTCTGTTCTCAGGGTCATGAGGACTACTCCAACCTCAAGACCAATGAAACATTAATTTCCCCTTATGACACAAATGTAATTCTCAGGGATAACATCAAGGTACTGAATATCTTTTTTTTTTATTGTCCTTTTTTTTATATATATTATTATTCCAAGGTATTGTGAGGGTACAAACATTCTAGTTACACTTTATGTTTTTGCCTCACCCAAATGCAGGTTAAAGGCATGCCCTTCCCTCCCTTTAGTGTTCCCCGTGTCCTTTAGTTGTAAATTCGCCCCCCATCCCTCTAATCCCTGGAGAGTATTTCTGCCATGTGATCACCCTAATGTTGATCAGTTAGTACCAATTTGATGGCGAGTAGGCATCTACCCAAAAGAGCACAAAACATTCTACTATAAAGACATCTGCACTCGAATGTTCATGGCAGCACAATTCACTATTGCAAGAGTGTGGAAACAACCCAAGTGCCCGTCAATCCATGAGTGGATTACCAAAATTTTGTATATGTTTACAATGGAATATTACTCAATCATAAGTAATGACGACGATCTAGTACCTCTTACACTTTCCTGGACTAAACTTAGGCCCATCATCCAAAGTGAGGCACCACAAGAGCAAAAGAAAGGGATCCATTTGTACTTGCCATCAAATTGGTACTAACTGATCAACACTAGGGTGATCACATGGCAGAAATACTCTCCAGGGATTAGGGGGATGGGGGG
>CAUYSK010102843.1:0-50864 GCA_963575035.1 Avahi laniger
AGAGGAGGGGTATATGCATGCACAAAGAGTGCAATGTGCACCACCCAAATGATGGACATAATTGAAACTCGGACTTGGGGGGGGGGCAAGGGCAACATATGTAACAGAAACATCTGTACCCCCATAATATGCTGAAATAAATAAAAAAAAAAATTAAAAAAAAAAAAAAAAAGAAGTTCAAGTGGTAGGAGTATATGTCCAGGAAGTTTAGAAAGGATCCTGTTTTCTCTTCATTTTCTCCCCAGGCCACAACCTTAAGCACAATTTTTAGCAGGCCAAGTCAACCCTGGTTCCAGTCTCCAATTCTCTTACAAACGTTGATGTTTTCCTTCCCTATGCTCAATGTGTTTCCTCATGTCTCTACTTTGGGAATAAGAAGAGGGACTCTAACATACCTATACAACCCACTTTCCAAGTATTGCAAAATGAGATGACATTATAATTTCCCTTTTTCAAGGGTAATTTATGCTTGTTAGGAAAAAAAGCAATAGGCACAAACTTATTTGCATTAATGCATGATTGATTAATAACTTCAAACCCTTTCTGTTTATTTATTAATATATTGGAAAATAGGGTACATGTTAGCCATAATAAATTTTCTATTGGTGAAATTCCAAGCACTACTCCATGTTATAAATAACAATATGCAAGCAGACATAGGATTTTTTTTTTCTTCCCCTAGTTACCTCCAAATCCAGGGATTTGTACTTGGAAACCTATGTTCAATATTGCTTCCATCAAGACCACTTCTCCACAAGTGCTTATTTTTTACATAATCATTTTTTTCTACAGAAGGCTTCTTGGCAGTCACAATTCCTGACCTTTGTCTGTGATCTTCCAAATTCACCACCTCCTAAGACTTTTCCACTATCCTTTCTCCTAGATGAGATATAGATGCAGGGATCTTGCACTCATCCTCATCTTCATTCTCATCCTTTCTTCAAAGAAATACCTTCTGTTCAATTCTCCAGATGACTGCAGAAAACTCTAGTGACCTAGAGTCACTGAAAGCCCAGAGCCCGGTACCTGGCACATAGCAGCTAATAGAGATAGAGACAGAGATAGAGATAGAGATAGAGATAGAGACAGAGATAGAGATAGAGAGACAGAGAGAGAATGATAAATGTGTCAGTAGAAATATTATCGAAAAGTATAAACAGGCATTCTTCCCTTTAGTTTATAGTCTGTTTTGTTTTAGTTTAAAACAATTTAATAGTGTCCATTGTTCACAAGGGTGTGAAGAAATGGGCACTCATTTTTAACAGCCGGCCAGAAAAAAATTGTTCAAACTTTTTTCTCAGTACAAATTAGCATTATAAATAGCACCCAAACTGTTCAAAATGTTAAATCTAACAATTATACCTTTAGAAATTCATCGAAAGTAATATTTACAGATATGTTCATGTTCATCTCAAGTATATTTAACACTATATTTTCATGGTAATGAAATGTTGGCAGTGATGTAAATACCCAACAGAGAAAGTGATTAAATTAATTATACACATGCATGTGCATACCTACTGGAAAAATATACAGCCATTAAAATGGCATTATAAAGGATTATTAAATGATCAGAAAATTGATCATCATGTATAAAATGACAAAACATGCTTAAACTATAAGATGTTAAGTTACATATGTGCCTGTTTATGTGCATAGACATGTGTTTATAGACATGTGTAGCTGCATATGCATATAATGAAAGCTGGAATGAGACACACAAAAAAATGTTGACATAATTTATCTTTGATGTACTGGAGATTTTGTTTTTCAATGTATTTTTCTGTATTTCACCCAAATCTTCTATAAATACCACAGATAATTTTTATAAGTATACATAATATTACCAAAGATAGACATTTTTTATTGAATGAATGCACAAATTAATAATGGAGTGATAGAATAAGTGAATGAAAAATAAATGCTCAGGGTTGGCCAGGGTTAAATTTTCAATCTGTGTACAATATCTCCTCCCCTTTACTTCTGAACATAGATGATCGGTTCCATGTTTCTCATAATATTTTTCATAATAGTAGAGGTAGTATGATATAGGAAACAGAAGCCTTTTTATAAATTGGATCTACTCATACAATATCTCATAATCTCCTCACAGGATTGTTTTGTAAGTCATGTGTATATTATACATGTTAAAATATTGTAATAAATTTTATTCTCTCCAGTTTCATCATTTTTCCTTAATGCTTTTCTAATTATTCATTTTATTTGTATAATGTATTTAATAATTTACTTCTCAGGCTAGGCCTCCTCTTGACAGCTGTTTTCTAGTATACGGTGCTTTTATATCTAATGGTGGTAAAGGACAAGTTTTGTTTTATTTCCAGATTTATTTTTAATTGTAGATCAATAATTCCCTAAAATATAATAAGAATTAATCACTAGAAAAAATGTTTTAAAAAGACATACCAAATACAATCCCAAATATTTAATATTACAAATAAAAGTTACAGAATTTTTTTCCATAAATATCATATCAACTGTAAGAAAAAAGAAAATAGTTACAAAATTTGCAAACTTTGTTAATTAAAAGAATCATTATTATACTCATAACTTATATACTCCCACTTTTACTAAACAAAGAGTTATAAGTGAAATAGAAATTGTGCATATTGTTCACACTTTGAAGGAACAGCATTTAGATCCATATGTAAAATTTATAATATAGCAGATGAGATTGCTATTGCTTGCTTGCTTATTTGATCAAAGTTTGATTGACTAGTTTCTAAATACTTAGTTTCAATTTCTTTACTTATCTCACCCCAGAATTGTAACAAACTGCAGACAAACACAGTTCCAGGAATCCCCTTTTAAGTACCATTGCTGTAGCATTTCTGTTTTCTTGTGGATTGGATTTTTTGCTCTCAGGACATCATTTTCTCTCTATTCCCTTTTCTTTTAATAAAATTCTCAAATAATGTTCTTCTTCCCTGGATGCTTGTCCGTTGATTCCATTCACTGCCACCACAATCATCTCTCTCTCTCTCTCTCTCTCTCTCTCTCTCTCTTATTTGCAATATGAATGACATCAATTCAGCAAGGCACAGAATAAACCATAAAGCATACTTGGCCTCTTTATGGCTAAGGGAATGGACTATGCTTTTTTTAAGAAGGACAATAACCAGGAATTCTTATACTGTATCCTAGAAGGCATGGCAAATGTGGGTCTTATGAAAATGAGCAGCCTACTGGGTGACCAATACTCCTGGTCAGATGTGTTTCAGAGTTTTTGTTCTAAGAACTCTGTCTGGATTAAAGAGAACCTCAAGTGGGAATTGGGGGTAGACACAAGATCTGGCCCTCGGAAGGTAAGAAGCTACGAATGACTGGATAAGGGAGCAGGAGCCCAGCTAAGCAGGATCCAGCCTCTTCACCCAACTAGAGAAAAAAATAATAACTGGGATTGATACCTACACAGAAAGACTTATCGATATGCGAGATGTTAGAGGGAAGAGCCACAGCTTTGTGAACATACGTGCACCCAGAGTTATGCTGTGTTGGGTTAATATAGTCCCAAATTTGGTTTTCCCTGGGGAATAGGGAGGTGAAATCTGCAATAGGCAAAGTTGAGGGTGATGAGGATTACTAGCTATTTTTTCTCTTACAAATGTGGACACATTTTTTTAAACTGTATTTTCACCTGCAAAATGGGAATTAAAGTAACTGTCCTTTCAGCCTGAAGATTATTGTAAACACCAAATAACACATATGAAAGAGCATATATTTAGTTTACCAACATACACACACACACACACACACACACACACACATGCATGTGTATGAATGTATGCATGCATATAACATTATTGCGACTACCATTTTTATAACCCGAGCCATCTGACTTTCAAGCAATTTATAGTCAGTGAATATGTTTTCCTTGGTTTCTTCTGCACATAGTTCTCTTTTTAAAATATTTTTATTTTTAATTATTATGGGTACATAGTATTTGTATAAATTTATAGGGTATATGTGATGCGATGCTTCAATACAGGCAAACAAAGTGTATTTATCAAATCAGGCAATCACAATGTCCATCACCTCAGGCATTCATCACTGCCCAGTACTAGGAACATTCCAACTCTACTCTTTTGGTTATTTTAAAGTATACCTTCTATTAATGTCAATTATAGTCACTTTGTTGTGCTATTAAGTATTGTTCATTCTATCCAACTATCTAACTAACCATCCCCACTTTATCCTCCACTCCCCACTACCCTTCCCACCTCATTCTACTCTCTGTCTCCGTGAAATCAATTGCTTTTCATATTTAGTTCCCACATATTAGTGAGGACATGCAAGATTTGTCTTTCTGTGCTTGGCTTATCTCACTTAATATAATGTTCTCGAGTTCCATCAAGGTTATTGCAAATGGCGGGATTTCATTCTTTTTAAGGCTATATAATATTCTATGATATATATGTACCATAATTTCTTTATCCATTCATCCACTGATGGACACTTGGATTGATTCCAAATATTGTAAATAGTGTTGAAGTAAACATGCCAGTACAGATGCCTGTCGTTATACTGATTTCCTTTCTTCTGGATACATACCTAGCTGTGGAATTCCTGGGTCATATGATAGTTCTATTCTTAGTTTTTGAGGAGCCTTCGTATTGTTCTCCATAGCAGTTGTAATAATTTACATTCCCACCAACAGTATACAAGGGTTCCTCCTTCTCCACATCTTCTCCATCATTTGCTGTTGCCTGTTTTTTGTTTTTTGTTTTTTTTTTATAGATGCCATTTTAACTGGGGTGAGATGATATCTCATTGGAGTTTTGATTTGCATTTTTCCGATGACTAATGATGTTGAGCATTTTTCATGTACCTATTGGTCATTTGTATGTCTTCTTTTGAGAAAGTTCTATTCAGATCCTTTGCCCATTGAATTATTTGATTTTTTTCCTGTTAAGTTGTTAGAATTCCTTATATATTCTAGTTATTAATCCCTTATCAGACGAGCAGTTTGCAAATATTTTCTTCCATTCTGTGGGTTGTCTCTTCACTTTGTTGATTGTTTCCTTTGCTGTGAGGAAGTTTTTTAGCTTGATGTGATCCCATATGTCCAATTTTGCTTTGGTGGTCTGTGCTCTGGGGTTATTACTCAGGAAGTCCTTGCCTAGACCAATATCCTGAGACATTTATCCTACACCTAGTTCTCTTGGACAGAACTTTGTGTGCAGTTTAACCAGAAGTTTGCTTCATTCCAAAAAGTCATCTTTACCTTGACCCAGTTCCACTACTTCCCTTAGATGTTTAAAATCCTTTTTTAACATCTTCATCCTCAAGATCATCAATTTCTATTTTACACACAAAGATCTTCTTTGATATTTCTAAGTTTGATACCTTTCCTAGCTTTCCTTTTTAAGTCTTACGCTTTATATCCTACAATGTCATCTACTTTTCCATATCCTTTTCATAATTTGCCCTTTTATTCTTTCAAAAATATTTTATCTTCAATAAAGCACTCCCATCCCCTCATTGCTTCACATGAACTGGTGGAAGTTGAAGTTTATTTCCCAAAGTATTGTATTGTTATGGTTCACTTTGAAACATGGAAATACAATAGTAAATCGTGTAGTTTTTCTTCAGTCAGGTATGTCAGCCTCCTCTTAATTTATTTCTACTTAGCAGATGCAACCTGCAAAATCCCCTTCCAGAAGTGTCATATACCTGTGGGGTGACCACATAGAACTAAAGCTCACACACAAAAAATCTATCCCTGGAAGCTGTTCACTCAGCCTTGCCTTATTTTCTGAGAGTCGGTTTCCCCTCAGTTTCTTCATTTACTTTTATTTTCCTTTTCCATATCTCATTTTATTTTGCATCACCATTCCATCTATAAAGTACAAGCCAATAATTCTCCTTGAGCTGTTCTCTGCATTCCACATTTCATAATGCCACTTTTGCATCTGGTACCCATGCTTATGGTTTTGCTACTTTGATCTGTTTAATTGTTCTTCTCCAGCTCTCTGGAGAACATTATTTATATTTGTCTACATCTTTGTTTTCTCCCTATAACTCAAGGAGTCGTGTCATCTGCATGAAATAAAATTGATTTCACAGAATATATTAGCATCTTGCTATCATTTTTGTATTTTACTTCCCTGGAAGTGCCTAAGAATGTCTTTATAAGAGAATCTTCAGATCACACAAACACACACAGAAAAGCTCAAAAAGTGAGTTTGTCTCATTTCTCTGGCACCCTGAATTATACAATTTTCACACACGTTTCCCCCACCACTGAGTATGGGCTGCTGATGGTGTTGTTGGGAAATGTCTTCACATATTTCAGCAACGTTCAGACAGATGGTCTTGAAGAGAAACTGTTTGTGTTGTTGTTTTCCTGATCAAACATTTGCTTCATCGAAATAAAATTAACGTTTTTCCCACTTTCCCCTTAAAGCATGATGTCTCTTTAGATTTCCCAAGCCAACAGCTTTTTTCCCTCCTACCAGTACAGCTATCACATCTCTTATGCTATGCTTCAAAAACTCATGAAATCAATGTCTAGTTTCATAGGTCTCCAACTTTTGAAACATGTCTTTCAACTCTCAAAAA
This sequence comes from Avahi laniger, assembly GCA_963575035.1. NCBI lineage: Eukaryota > Metazoa > Chordata > Mammalia > Primates > Indriidae > Avahi > Avahi laniger. The sequence continues at coordinate 6,580 of CAUYSK010102843.1, forward strand.
AATTACCTACTCGAGATTTCACTGTAATGAGCATTTTCAAATATTGTCATGAAAAATATCTAAAAATGTGCTTAATTCGATCTCAATACCTCATTAGAGTACTTTCTGCATTGAACTCCTCACTACTTGGGCTGTGATCCTTTCCGGTAAATCGCTTCCTATTCTTTTTGTTGGGACCCTGCATCAGCTTAGATTCCTTCTTCTGCCTTGTTTCTGAAGTTTTTCTGTAAAGATCACTCCCATTATTCAGGCAACACAAGTATTCCATTGTTTTCCTTTGGTGCCAACTTAACCTGTGCGTTTTTTACTCTCCACTCTGTCTTAATTTCCCTGTGCAACCTCGGGTGTCTGTGGGAAGTGCCTTTATTTTTGTCTTGTTTTCTCTTTCTTCTCTAGTCACCTTGACTGTCTTTAGAGACCTGTTATTTCTGTACAGATTTCTGCTTCCAAGTCTTCACCCTGGTTTTCTCTGTCTGTGTACTCCTTTAAACATTTCTGCAGCTATTTTGTTCTTTAAAGCTGTTGGCTTGATTCCTTCCCTGGGGAATTTTCTTTATATCATTTTTTAAACATGAACCACTCCTTTGTGACATCTAGTAAGGTGAGCAGGGATTCTCTACCCTTGATCATCCCTTTTATATATTTTAATTTCTTCTTGTTCTCATAGGGATATTCTCAACCTCCCAAAAGCTCTGCCAAATTTGCAGCTTTTGAGAAATTAATTTCAGCTATTACCATAGCAGGTTCAGAAAAGCTAATATCTTTCACATGGCATTAGACAACCTCAATTTTTTTTAATAAAATACTATTAATTCTTCTGACCCACTTTTCCTGGAATTTTGGTAAATATTTACAAGTATGAGCATATATATCTAAATTAGTATCTTTCGATCTGGTATTAGAGATGGGCTTACACTTTTGACTTTATTGACAAGTATTTTAGAGTTAGGCAGACTTCATACTCTAGCCAATTGTGAACTACATGATTCTGTGTCTCAGTTTTCTCATGAACAAATGGAGATGATATTAACTTGGTTTTTGTTAATTATCGTTAACTGTGTGGTTCTTGTCACATTTCATATATATTTATTACATGTAAGATTTTTTCTAAGATGCTTAAAATTTCTGACTCTTAATTTCCTTATTTATAAAGTTAAAATAATAATACTTCCCTTGCAGATATGTATATATTAGCAACAATCATTATAAAGTACTTGATACACAATAAATGATGGTATCAGTGGTGATAATGATGATTGTCATCATTGTGATTTATATTTTAATATTTATTCTATCCCTATAACATTTTTTTCTGAGAACTAAAATGATTTTTCAATACCAGTTTTCTAAAACATGCTGAGAATTTCTAAATTATTTAAATATATATGTATTTGTTTAAAATGGGAGATGAAGTTCCTTCAATTTATAATGCTTATTTTTCTCTCTCCATTTCACATTTCCAATATACATTGTATCACTTGAATGTCAGACCTTGAACATCCATAGGATCCACTCCAGCATGACAGACTACAGTCCTGAAAACAGACCCTTCCCCTCAACACATCTTCCTCTATGGATTCAGTGTTAAGTTTTTGGACTAATATATACAGTTTTTTAAATTTTAATTTCCACCAATATTATTTTTCCTTTATGTGACATTTACTGAGTGCATAACACATACCAGGAAATATGTTGGCCGCTAGGAATACAAAGGTGAAGATAATGTCCTTGACCAAAATTATTTCACAAACTAGTGGGAAGTACAACCACATAAAACACAGATTTACAGTACAAAGTGATTTTATCATATCTTTCAAGGTTCTCTGTGATCTCCCAGTTTTCAGTCCACCTTTAATTCTTCCCAAATCTATCTTTTAACTCATTTTCAAATCCTATGTTAATTCTGCTTTTTTCTAGGATTTGGATTAAAATTACAAGGAGCCATAGTCCTCTCTGCTACGCTTTAACTTTCTAATAGAATTCTTTCCTTTTTTTTCCCTGTAGGTCCTTCAAAAAATGAAACTTTTCAAATCGAAAAAGTAAAGAGTATGGTAAAGTAAATTTTCCTATGCACATTACATAGATTCAATAGTTATAATTATTTAATCATATATGCTTCCTGAAAATCCCAAACATTATAATATTTTATTCCTAATTACATTACTTCATATTTTTCACAAATAAATGCATTTTCATAACGCTATTACCATTACCCACCTACAATAAATTAACAATAATTAATTGTTCCAGTCACCTATTCTGCATAAAAACAATCCACTCCAAACTTTGCAGTAAAAAACCTGAAGTCATGTTAAGTTCCTGGATCTCTGGGCTGGGAATTTGGGTGGTGTTCAGCTGAGTGATTCTTTCTCTCTGTGTGGTTACTTAAGGACACTCAGCTGGTGATGGCCAGTCTACAGTACCCAAGACTGACTCATGTCTTTTGTCTCAGCAGGGATGATCTGGATTGTTGATTGTAGTGTAGACATGTATCCTCTCCAGCATGGCAGTCTCAGGTATTTGGACTTTCTTCATAGAGACTGGCTTCTCTAGAGCGAGTGAGCCAACATTATCATGCAGAAAACACGTGGCTTTTTATGACCTAACTTTAGAAGTCACACAGTGTCACTTCTGATGTACTTTATTGATCAAAGCAGCCAGAAGCCTGTCTAGATTCAGGGAGAGAGGAACTCCACTCTAATTCTCAATAGGAGGAATATCAAATAAATTTAAGGATATGTTTTCAAAAAGCAGCGGACTTCAATATCATATAATACCAACTCCATATTTCCAAAATTTCTCAATTTTCTCAAAAATACGTATCAAACTTGGTCTTCAGATCAGGTTTCTTACAAGGTTTATATATTATATTTGGTTGTTGTTTTTCTTTACTCTTTTAACATAGAAAACAATTACCTCTTTTTTAATGAAATTTACTTATTGATGAAATTGAATGGTCATATAAAATGACCCACATTACTTCTTGTGACACCATTTACTTTTATTGCTCTAATTTCCACATTTCCTGTGCACTAGAAGTAAGCTTTACAGGCTGTTTAGATTTACATTCAGCATTTTGGCAGGGTCACTTTGTAGGTGATGCTTTAGATGGCGTATAACATCATATCAGGAGACACCTAATATCTGGTTGTCCCGTTATTAGTATTTGACTAATTATTACAAGAAGTGGAACTTGTTCCCTCCATTGCAAACTCATATTTTTTTACATAAATCTTGAAATCAGTAAATAATCTTTGGGCTGATATTTATGCCCTTTGGGAATAAACACACCCTATCAGCATTTTACAAACTATTAAGTACTTTGATGCTTCTTGCTTGATACAATCATTACATTAGTTGTTGCAAAATGATGACTTTCTAAACCTATCGTTCCTTTATATGTGTTAACTGGAATTCACATATAAAAAAGAACTTCATTCTTATCAACTAGTGCTATTCAGTCACTTAAAATTCATTTCTTAGAGAAAAGGAAGGGAAATGTTTAATGTTTTCTCTCTTAACTAAGTTACTGGTGCATTCACGATCCTAAATAATGATAAAAGAAATTTTCATTTTTAGTTTCTATGTTTTAAGAATAATTTTAACTACATGGATGTAAATTATATAATTAATAGTTATTATTTATTAATTATTAAAATTAATTTCACTTATTGTTTTTGATCTTTAAATTATTCATCTTTAGCAGTGTGGCTCCTTAAGGTTATCACTATGATATTTTTGGCATGACATTAGTTTTTGATAGCTTTCTTGAATAATTTGCTGTGCTAAAAATCAATGTTCTATGTCATGCTAGAAATCTATGTTTTTTTTGTTCCTTTATTGCCCTAGACCTAAAACAATCTAAAACAAGCAGCCCTGATTACTTTTAGTGAGGAATAAGATTTAGAGACTTGATATGTGCATGTGGGTGCTCAGAGCTACTGAGTTGTCATTGTTCTAGGCCTTTCACCTGGGAAAAATTTTTAAATAAAAAAATCACTATGAGTTCATACTTAATGTTAAATTTAATATTATAGTTGTTTTCTTAACTTTTTAAATTGTTATACTTACATCTTTTTTCTCTTACAAAGAAAATCCTAAAAGCAATAACTTTTTATTTACTTTATTTTACAGTACACATGAAGTAAAACTTTAATAACCATAATGATATCCTAACTAGAGCAATAAAACTGATTAAAATTTTACCTTAGGTTTCCTTTGTTTGTAAATATTACCTTTAAGGATGTACTAACAAAATACTATGTTCGTAATCTTGTTGAAATGATTTATTTGTGTCTGTGTGGTTATATCACCAAGTTCATATGTTCATTTGCTTTATTTTGTCCTCAAATTTTAAGACTTGCATTTTTATGTAAATTTATTTTTAATATATCTGAATTTTGCATGTCTTAACTCAGAATTAATAACAATATATGTTCAGAAACATCTTACTTCCATTCTTATCCTCTCCCCCTGTTCCGTGCCTGCTTGAATAAGCAAACATTTTTATTAGCTTTTGTTTTGGCCTTCCCATTTTGTTTTTTTTTCATAAACATAAACATAAGTGTTAATATATTATATAAAATATTCCATTTCCTTCTTTCCCCTCTGTGGATTCTACACAAAACTGTTCATTTATTTATTTAGGAAATCTTTATTAAAGACTTAAAACTACTTCATTTTAGAGAATCAGAAAATACACAAATAATCAATGGTTAAAATAACCACAAATGTTGATAAGTTTGAGACAGATTATTAATTTATGTTTTTACTGAGCACAGCGGATGGTGGAGATATGTAAATAAGAGGTTGTGGGAAGGTGGCGATGTGATTGTGACATTAATCCTGTGAGATAAAGGATGAGAAGAACCCAGTTGTGTGAGAATCAGACAAGATGTGTCTGGCATATTCTAGAAACTGAAAGAAGGCCAGGGAATTTGAAAATTAATGGCAAGGAAGACAACAGGTATAGTTGGAGTTTGCAGAAATAGAAAAAGAAGCTGGAGACCAAGAAAATTAATTTCCTAATTTAAAATACAATGGAAAACCATAGAATAGGTTAGGACAGAGAAATGACATAATCTCATTTATGTTTTAAAATAATCACTTTGATGTTTGAAGAATGAATTGTAGGAGAACAAAAATTAAATCTATCTGCCAATCTAACTTCTCCTAACCTCCCTTCCAGTCCATTATTTGCTCATTCCTGTTTTCTCCATTGCTAGTTTGCTTTGTCAGCAAGCATAGTGCTACAAAAGACTCTTCTGAAAGCTTTACCCTCCTTGAAGCTTTCTCTGATATAAAAGCAATTGATCTCTCTTTTTGTGTGTTACTATTTCATGGTATTTACTGTTGTTTAAACACCTACCTTTTTCCCTTGTAATTTTGTGTTTACTTGTCAGTTGTTTGAACCCGTATGGGGGAACCTGTGGCCATGAGGCCACATGTGGCCTTCTGGATCCTTGAACGCAGCCTTTTGACTGAATCCAAATTTTACAGAACAAATCCTTTTGCTAAAAGGGGTGCAGCAGAGAAAGATGAAGCTTCTCTTGCCTCCTTTGGTGCTTTAAAAGAACAATCTTGAAATCAGAAGGTTACAGGTTTCCTACCCCTTATTATTACTAGTTGTGAAAGAGGCAAAGATATATGCTTGCAGGCAGAGATTTTTGTGGTCTCTTAATACCAGGAAAGTTGTATAGCATTATATTTCTTTTCTATTGTTCTTAACAAACCTATTGTTTTAAATTTCAAAATAATAAGGAAATCCAAATGTTTTTGTTATATGGATAGTTTTATAATGCTTAAGTGAAGGCTATTAGTGTGTCCATCACCTGAATAGTGTTCACTCCCCTCCCCTTTTGTCCCCTTCCCCCTTCTTGATTTCCAATGACTTTAACTTCCCTTTGTGCCCATGTGTGCCCACAGATTACTTCCAAATTATCAGAGAGTACATATGGTTTTTTTTTTTCAATTCCTGAGATACTTCACTTAGAAAAATAATCCCTATTTCCATCCAAATTGCTGTAAAAGACATTAATTCATTTCTTTTTATGGCTGAGTAGTACACCATGGTATATATACACCACATTTCTTAATCCACTTATGAATTGATGGGCATTTGGGTTGATTCCCCATCTTTGCAATTGTAGATTGTGCTGCAATAGACATTCAAATGCAAATGTCTTTTTCATAAAATGACTTCTTTTCCCTTGAGTAGATGCCCAGTAATGGGATTGCTGAGTCAAATGGTAGGTCTACTTTCAGTTCTTTGAGAAATCTCCATACTGCTTTCCATAGAGGTTGTACTAATTTTCAATTCGACCAACAGTGTATAAGAGTTCCTTTCTCTCTGCAACCACACCAGCATTTATGGTTTTTTGGACTTTTTAATAATAGCCATTCTTACAGGGGTATGGTGATATTTCCTTGTGGTTTTAATTTGTGTTTTCCTGATGATTAGTGACATTGAAAATTTTTTCATATGTTTGTTAGCAATTTGCAAATATTCTTTCTAAAAGATTCTGTTTATGTCTTTTGTCCACTTTTTAATAGTTTTTTTTTTCTTGCTGATTTGTTTGAATTCTTTGTATATTCTGGATATTAGCCCTTTATTTGATATATAGTTTACAAATATCTTCTCCCATTCCATAGATTGTCTATTTGCTGTGTTGATCATTTCCTTTGCTATGTAGAATTTTTTTTAACTTAAGTCCTATTTATTTATTTATTTTTGTTGTTGATGTAGTTGCCTTTGGGGTCTTAGTCATAAATACTTTGCCCAGGCTGATGTCTAGAAAAGTTTTTTCTAATTTTCTTGTAGAATTCTTAGGGTTTCATGTCTTATATTTAAATCTTTTATCCATCTTGAATTAATTTTTGTAAGTGGTGATCAATAAGTGTCCTGTTTCATTCTTGTCCTGAGGCCATCCAATTCTCCCAGCACCATTTATTGAATAGGGCTCCTTCTCCCCAGTATATTGTTGTCTGCTTTGCTGAAGATCAGTTGGTTGCAAGTAGATGGTTTTATATTTGTATTCTCTGTTCTGTTCCAATGGTCTATTTTTGCACCCAAACCATTCTGTTTTGGTTACTATAGCCTTGTAGTATACTTTGAAATCTGGTAATGTGATGCCTACAGATTTGCTCTTTTTGTTTAAGATTGCTTTGACCATTAAGACTTTTTTTGGTTCCAAACTAAGCATAGAATTATTTTTCTCTAGATCTGTGAAATATGATTTTGGTATTTTGCTGAGGATTGTGATGAATCTGTAAGTCATTTTGAACACTATGGACATTTTAACAATATTGCTTCTATTGATCCATGAGCATAATATGTTTTTCCATTTGTTTGTGTCATCTGCAATTTCTTTTATCAGTGTTTCATAATTCTCCTGTAAATAGAGATCTTTCACTCCTAAGTTAAGTATAATCCTAAGTGTTTTTTCTTTGTACCTATTTCGAATGGTATTGGGTTTTTATTTGACTCTCAGCTTGACTGTTATTGGTATATAGAAATGTTACTGATTTGTGTATATTGATTTTGTAACATGAGGCTTTGCTGAATTTATTTATTTATTCCAGGAGTCTTTTGGTGGAGTCTTTGGGATTTTAAAGATACAAGATAGTATCATCAGCAAAAACTGATAGTCTTGATTTATTGAGGATTTTTGCACCTGTATTCATAAGAAATATTGGTCTGTAGTTTTTTGTATGTTTGTTTTGGTTGTTATTGTTCTTATGTCCTTTCCTGGCTTTGAGATCAAGCGGCTTTATAGAATGAGTTGGGGTGGATTCCCTCCTTCATTTTGTGGAATAATTTCTATAGGATGGATACCAGCTCTTCTTTGTAGATCTGGTAAAATTTGGCTGTGAATTCATCTGGTCCAGGCCTTTTTGTTGGTGTTCTTTTTGTTGGAAGATTTTTTATTATTGCTTCTGTCTTGCTGCTGCTTTTTGATCTATTCAGTAATTCTATTTCTTCCTGATTGAGTCTTTGGTCATGGTGCGTTTCCAGGAATTTATCCATTTCTTTTACATTTTCTCTTTCATGCACATAGAAATTTTCATAGTATTCACAAATGATATTTTGTAATTTATGTGATATCAGTTGTAATATCTCTTATTTCATTTCTGATTGAGATTATTTGGGTCCTTTCTCTTCTATTCCATGTTAATCTAGCAAAAGGTTTGTTTTGTTTATCTTTTAAAAAACTAACTTTTTGTCTTCCATTGATCTTTTGTGTTGTTTTTTTTTTTTTTTCATGACCTTGTATAGATTTGAGTATTTCTCTTGGAATTGATTTCTAGTTTTACTCCACTATGGTCTGAGAAGATACATGGTATGATATCAATTTTTTTGAATGGTTCAGACATGTTTTGTGGCCCAAGGTATGATCAAGCTTGGAGAATATCCCATGTGCTGATGGCAAGAACATATATTCAGTAGTTTTAGGTAGAATGTTCTGCAAATGTCTGTTAGTTCCATTTATTCTAGAGTTCCATTTAAGTCCAGTGCTTCTTTATTTATTCCATGCTTTGATGATCTGTCCAGCTCTGTCAGTGTGGTGTTGACATCCCCAGCAACAATGATGCTACTATTTACTTCTTTTCTTAGGTCTACTAGATTTTGCTTTATGACTTTTGGAGCTCCTATGTTAGGTGCACATATATTTTGGATTGTTGTATATTCTTGTTGAATTGCTCCCTTTACCATTCTATAATGACCATCATTGTCATTCTTTACCATTATTGACCTAAAGTCCATTTTATTTGATATGAGAATGGCTACCCCCGCTGTCTTTTGGTTTCCATTTGTGTGGAATACTTTTTCCCATCCCTTCTCCTTGAGTCTGTGTGTGTATTTTTGGGTTAGATGTGTTTCCCTTGAGATAACAGATACTTGGGTTTTGTTTTTTCATCTATTCAGCCAACCTATGTCTTTCCAGTGTGGCATTCAGACCGTTAACATTGAGTGATAGAATTGATATGTGGATACTGTTCTGTTCATCATGTTGGGTAGTACCTTATTTCTTTGTTTGTCCTCTTGTGCTATTATTTTATACGATCTGTTATCTTTTAGCTTTTGCATGATTTTACACTGATGAGTATCTATTGTGCTGATGCATGTATAATGCAGTTCTCAGTATTTCCTGCATGGCCGACCTCATCGTGACAAAGTCCCTCAGTGTTTGCTTGTCTGGAAAAGTATTATTTCTCCTTCATTTATGAAACATAGTTTTTCAAGATAAAAAACTCTACGCAGGTAGTTGTTCTGTTTAAGAAGACTGAACATGGGTCCCTAATCTCTTCTGGCTTTTAAGGTTCCATTGAGAAGTCTGTAGTGAGTCTGATGGGTTTTCCTTTGTAAATTCGTTGTTGCTTTCATCTTGCTGTTTGTAGAATTTTCTTCTTCATTTTGACTTTGGCTAGGTTGATTACTATGTTTCTTGTAGATGTTCTATTTGTTATTAATGTCCCTGTTGTTCAATGACTATTTTGTGTCTAGATATTTGAATCTCTGGCAATACCAGGGAAGTTTTCTTCAGTAACTCCTTCAAATAGATTTTCCATGTGTTTAGCTCTTTCTTTTTCTCCCTCAGAGATATCTATAATTCATATATTATTTTGCTTCACATAGTCCCATATCTCTCTAAGGTATTGCTCAATCATTTTAATTCTCTTTTCTGCCTCTTTGAATGACTGGCTTAGCTCGAGAGTCGTGTCTTCAAGCTCTGAGATTTTTTTCTTCTCCTTGATTTATTCTGTTGTTGAAGCTATCTGATGTGTTTGAAACTCCCTATATGACTCTTTCATTGATTTCCTGAAATATATTTTTGGCTTATTTTGGTTGGTTTTCAACTTTCTCTTCAATTCCATTCATCTTATATGCCATCCATATTTTGAATTTCAGTTCTGTCATTTTAACAATATCCTTGTAGTTGGTGTCCACTACTATAGCTTCATTTTGACCCTTTGGAGGTGTTGAATTCCTTTGTTTTTTCATGTTGCCAGGGTTCTTTTGCTGTTTTTTTCTCATCTGAATCCTCTTCTCTTGGCTGATGGCTAATACTTTTGCAGGGCACCTGTTCTCCTTTGCTGGGAACTCTCCTGCTTAGTTAGAGGAAAGGGAAGTCCCTAGATTGTGGTTTTGGTGTCCTATTATAGAATGTTGACCTAACGGGGGAGGGGCAGGCTCACTGATAACCTATAATGCAGCTCTTCAGTTTTGTGCCATTTCCCTGTGATTGCCACAGTTCAAGCCAGAGCTGGATGATCTTTTTGAGGGGTGGTGAGTTATTCCCAAGATTGTTTAGGAAGTTCAAGTTGGGGAATGGGTGAGACTCTCTCCATGGAGGCTGGAATTGTAGGGGATTACTCTGCCAGGGATTTTCTCATGGATGTGACAGTGGCAGCTAGGTGAGGCTATCTAGGCAGTGGTGGTGGGTGACTGGGTTGTGGTTGTTTGCTCAACTAGGTCCAGGTGTATTGGAGGATTGAGGCTGGAGGGGTCCCTGGCAGAGTACTGTACCTCAAGGAGGTTCCACCAGCCCAGTGGCAGTGTAGAGACTCAGTGGAGTGGTCTTTGGGTCCAGGAGCAAAGCTGGAATCTCAGTGATGGTGTTTCATGCTCAGCAAGAGCTCTGGAGCCACAGGGGCAGAGCCTTAGGTCCTGGAGCAGCAAGAGTCCAGAGCCAGAATTCGGGACTGCAGAGGTGGGCCATGCAGGTGCCGAGATGTTCCACCGGTACAGGGACTATGGATGTCAGGTTGTGTGAGTGAGGATCAATACCAGTGGCCCAGGGACTACAGAGGTAGGCTGAGGCCACTGGATGGCTGGAATTCTCCACTGGCCTTGGTCCTAACAAGGCAGTCACCCATGGCTACCCAGGTGGTACCTGTGGCATCTGAGGCACCTCCTCAGCTCAGATCCCATGCTGGGGAGAAGGGATGCTCAGCTCCCAGTCACAGTATATGGCATGAAGGAGTGTCTGCTTTGCTCACACTCTCTCTGGCCCAGTGTGAACAATGCAAAGGATACTGCTGCAAAGCCAAGTCCTGAGCAGACCTGGTGCCATACACCTGAGAGCTAAGGATGGCGTCAGCTTCAGAAACTTAGGATCAGCAACCACCAGATCCTTGCTACATCTGTTCTCCATTGCATTGTCTCTGCACAGACTCTAGGCAGCTCCCCAATCAGTCTAGAGTTTGGCCATGGTGGAGGGAGCCCCCTCACAACTTGGGCTACAGTGTCAGCAGGGCGAGTGTAGAGTCCCTCAGGCTCTACGCGCCTGACATTCCCGACATGTACCCTTTGATCTTGACAAATAATTTACTCTGTCACCTTCTCCTTCATTCTGAATGTCTCACATTGCTTCTCTGGAGTTTTACAATATTCTTTCTGAGAAAAACCATTTGTAGATAGGCATCTGTCGGCAATTTTCAATCCTGTCCCTGAAAGCAACATGTGCAGAGGCTGCTTCTAGTCTGCCATCTTCCCACAAGCTTATTCATTCCAAATTTTTTATTTTTATAATTGTATTCTCATAAAAATATTTTGTGGAAGGCAATTCAGTTCTATTGGATATTCTCATCTATCCTAATTCTAATTATTTTATATGAAATCTACCCACCTTCCTAAAGTCATTCTGAAATCATCATTCCTTTTACTTCTATATCATTTTGAGGGATAATTCCTATTAAATTTTGCCTTGTTGTAAAGTTATTGGGACACATGTGTGTCTATCATATTTCTTACTAATAAATAATATCCCAGAAGATAAGAACCACTTTTTCATTCTATTGCATTTTATAATCCAAGGCACAATGCATTAAACAAATCAGGTTTTGTGTAATCATTTTACAGAATGAATTGCAAAGACCAAATGGGTTTATTCCTTTTTTAGCCCCAACCTCTTTCTTGATTTCTTCCATACTGTTCATATTAATCAAACTAACCCTATCATCTGACCAAGACAGTCTTAATGTTCTTCACTTGTCTGAAATTTAGACAGGTTTCTTGCTGACTATCAGCCTCTGACCTCCTTTTTCTTGGAGCATTTATTTGGCAAAACTTGTAGCTGTAAATTCTATCTCTGCTTCTTTGAGATGTAAATCTTCTCCCAGACTCTCAACAGTTTTACAACCCAGCAATGTCTTTCTCTAGGATGGGCAAACCACTCCTTTGGAATGCAATGATCAAGAAAGATAGCACTTCACCTCCTAGTCTCTGTGGAGAGCGGTAGCCTAACTTCCTTACAGTACAGCTAGCAAATACAGGTAGCCTAATCATAGAGACCAGCGTCTCCTTGAAATCTTCAAGTACTTTTTCACTAGATCACCTGTTACACAAAATCCTCCTGCCTTTTGTCTCAGTGGAGTTGAATTCAGTCTCTTTCTCCTACTGCAACAGTCTTGAATAAAGTCCTCCTTGCCTGATAAACTCTGGTAAATGTTTTATTTAACATATCCCTTCTCTAAATTTCCACTACAGGTGACTACTTTCCTTTTGCTGGTTGATACAGAGATAAGCAAACATAGTGAGGGACAAAATTTGATCCAGCATATTTCAAATCCACAAGGTTTTCTGTTCCTTCTTTAGTTCTGCAGGTTTATGTGGTCAAACAGGTTTTGAATAATCAGTGCCCAAGCCATGGATATAATGGCTCTTTTTACTCTTCCACTTACATTTTTGACAGCTTTATGAAAGTACATATGGCCATGAGATTTTGCCAACAAATTTGTGCTGCACCATGGGTAGCATGGTGTCTCTTTTCTTTTCTACTTATCTATTTAACATGTTCAATCTGGGTCATCAACTGTGGTAAAGTGGTAACCATATGGACTTCCTTCTGGGTGTACCAGAATCCTTTTTGAGAATTGTATATAATATTAAGATAGCAAAAGCAAGCTTCTTACCTTCATTTAGCGGAAGAGGCTGCAGAAAGGATGACTTAAGTGACTTGGCCAAAGTAGAGCTGAGATTAGCCTCATATGTCTTATTCTGGATCTCTAAACAAAATAATTCTCTGTCCCCTCTAATAGGGTGTTATGGAAGAGAGAGCTTCATACCATATAATATGGTTTCAGGAAAAAATTTGTTCAAACTCCCTTCAGGAAAAACAAATTTCAAAGCCTGATTGAAAACACTATAATGAGATTGATATAAATTACTGCTTTTTTAATACTAATATATAAACTTTAAAATATTGAAAATCAGGATATCTTTGAAATGAGTCCATCATTTACTCAATCCTTAATGAATACTAATAATAACACAGTGGAAGAAAAATAACAGAAAATTGCCTGAAAACTGCAGGGTGTCTCTATTGTTCTTGCTTCGTTTTTAATTGCAAACAGAACAGGAGCAAACAAATGAAAATTTTAGCATCAAAATAACGTCCAACCATAGAAACATGAAATAAATAAATCAATCTCCCACAAAAAAACAGGCTGGAAATTGTTTACATAATAAATGATATGCTAAAGAAACACGGACAAAAATCATTCTGTAGCTATATATCAATGAGTGAAAGTAAATCCCTTTATAAGATCAGAACAAGAGAAGAGTGGGTCTTCAAAATTAAAATCCCTTCTTTTTTTATTAGGTTACCCTAGCTATTTAGACAATGTCTATATATGGTGAGATTGTCAAATGATATGCTTTTCTCATCTCTGGAGAAACAATATGATGAATCTTTATTTTGGCACTTCTGACATGAGATGCCTTCTCTTTCCATTGGTTACCCTACAGATACACACGTTTGCACCTTTTTTGTTAGGTTTTCTTGTTATTTATCCTTTATATACATTTTGAATACATAGTGCAATTGCAAGCATGGTAGATAATTGTTTTTAGGCTACTAATCATTTTCTTCCCTACCTGAATGGGAGTAGGAGTATACTTCTATCCAGGAATGCTGGTTTTGGTTATGTAACTTTATTTGGCTTTATGGTGAATAGATTGTCTTTCTCTACTCCTAGATTTTAGATTTGGCCATGTGTCACACTGGACTATTTACTGGTGTGAAACAAGCAAAGACTTGAAACACTCGTAGATGGTAAGGTGTTCATTCTTGTGTTTCTGACATCACCATAGGCAGAAAATGTCTTGGCTAGCCTACTAATCCAAGAAGGATAAGAAATACGGGGAATATACCTGAAGTTTGGACTCAAGCTCAATTCAGCCCAGCCTAGATCAGTTGAACTTCAGCTGACCCACAAGTACTTGAAAGAGAAGAGATGATAATTGTTTTTAGCTGTTAAGTTTTGAGGTAGCTTTTTATGTATTAATAGCATTATGTGTATCTAACATATACACACCACACTGTACAAAATTCAAAAGCTACAGTGAAAAGTAAATCTCCTTCCTTTTTCACTCTCTACCCATGAGGGTTCTTGCTCAAAATGAAAATATTATCGTCAATTGCTTACATATTCTTCAAGATATACATATATGAGTAAACGTATAAACAAATAACATAAACGCATTTCAAAAAAGATCACCTATTACAATATTATTCTATATCTTGATTTTTTCACTCTATTTGCTTTTAGTACCCTTCTTTATCTGTACATAAAGATCTGTGTCATTTTGCTTAATGACATTGCATTTATGAAATTATCATAACATATTAAAATATCTTTCATTTCTGGAAATTATAGATTATTTCTGAACTTTTAATTCTGTCCCATTATGAATAATCTTCGTGCTAGTATGATTTTTGATTTGAAAGTTTTATCTCCTCTATTATTTTTTTAACAGCACTAAAAGTTAATATATATATGTTTGTCATTTAGCAAGGGCAGTGTAACTACACTATCTCATTTAATCTTCGAAATAATTTGTGAGATAACTATAACCATAATGTCTCTATTTCACTGAGGCATAAAAATGTTGAGTTTGAACCAACATGTCAATGGTATGACTGAGCTCTCATATTCAAGCTTTCTGTTATACAATGTTGACCAACCCTATGTGGACTTGTTCAAAATGCAAAAGGTCTGATGCTTGTTAATCATAATTTCAAGTCAAATT
The DNA here is from genome assembly GCA_963575035.1 of Avahi laniger. Taxonomy (NCBI): domain Eukaryota; kingdom Metazoa; phylum Chordata; class Mammalia; order Primates; family Indriidae; genus Avahi; species Avahi laniger. Next base: position 21,614 of record CAUYSK010102843.1, read on the forward strand.
CAGGAACATTTTTTCCTACATGATGAAAGCAGAAATTAAATAAATAGAGAAATAATAAAATATTTAAATATTAATTTATTTACTCAATGCCTATTCATTGTACATTAAGTATGTATAAAGCACTATACCATGTATTGTAGCTAGCCTAGAATATATATTTCAAAATAAACAAGAATTGTTTTGTGTATTTGTGTGTGAAGGGTAACAGATTATGCTACCCCAAAATATGCCACTTTAGCATAAACTAGTAGTAACAAATTCTCTCAATTTTTGCTTGCGTAGGGAAAAATTTATTTCTCCTTCTTTCTGGACTATAGCTTTGCTGAGTATGATGTTCTTTGTTGGAATGTTTGTTTGTTCGTTTGTTTGTTTGTTTTTCAGTCCCTTTCATGTATTATCCCATTCTCTCCTGGCCTTTAACATTCCTGCTGAGAAACCCACTGTTAATCTGATGAAGACTTCCTTATATGTGGCATGATATTTTTCTCTTGATCTTTTAAAAAAATTCTCTCTTTTTCTTTGACTTCCAAGAGTTTGACTATAATGTACCTTGGAAAAGACATTTTTGGGGTTGAATTTATTTGGTGATCTTTGAATTTCTGTCTGGATGTATATATCTCTTATAAGACTTAAAAAGTTTTCAGCTATTATTTCATTAAATAGACTTGCCATGCTTTTGCCCATCTTTTCTCCTTCTGGCAATGTCTAACTTTTAATATTTGGCCATTTTATGGTGTCCCACATGTCAGATAGACTTTCTTCATTTTTCTTTCTTATTTTTTGGGGGAGTTGTCTAACTGGGTTATTTCAAAAGACCTGTCTTTAAGTTCAGAAATTCTTTCCTCTGCTTGATCTAGTCCACTCTTGAAGCCCTCAATTATATTTTTTATTTCTTTCATTGAATTATTCAGTTTTAGGTTTTCTGTTTGATTCTTTTATTATGATATCCATCTCCTTGTTGAATTTTGCATTAAGATCATGAATTGTTTTCCTGATTTCTTTGTATTATTTATTTGTGTTACCTCGTATCTTACTGAGATTTCTTTAAAATTACTTTTTGAATTCCTTTTCAAGAATTTCATAGATTTTCTTTTTTGTAGGAATCTATTGCTGGAGAATAATTGTGTTACTTTTGAGGTGTCAGGTTTCATTGCTTTTTCATATTTTTCGTGTCCTTATGTTGACATCTGTGCATGTGGGTAAGAGTCACTTTTTCCAGATTTATGGATTAGTTTTCCCAGAGAAAAACTTTTTCCTATAGGTGTATCTATAGTGTTGGTTGGGTAGGGTGCTTTGGCTTTGATTCTGAGTGGGCACAGTAGTGTCATCTCCATACTATTTCTTTGGTTGTAATTATCAGCAGCAATGTCTGTGAGTTTCTAATTGGCTTAGCCTATGACTGTTAATGGAGTCTGTGGTGAAGCTTTTCTGGGGACAGGGTCACCAAGCAGGTCAGTTCTTGGGCACCAGTGGTAGAGGTAGTGGGTTGGGTATGCTGGTCCTTAGATCCCCTCTCCCCAACAGTGTTCATGGGCATCAGTCTGGGAAGACCAATCCTTGAGATTCCAGGTTTATTACTCAAGTACTCTCAATGGCAGCAGTGGGTAGGGTGGGCAGGTGGGTCCTCAGATCCAGGGTGGTGTGTGTGATATCAATAATGGGAGTAGTGGTGGCAGGCCAACCCTTAGTTTCTGAAGTGACATGTATAAGCACAATGGTGTTGGCAGGCAGGGCAGACAAGTCTTCAGGCCCACAAGTGGCACATATTGGTAGGTGGCAGCAGTGGTAGCAGCAGCGGGAGGTGGGGGGTGGACCCATATTCAGGCCCCCAGAGTGGTGTGTGTGGGCAGCAGCAGTGGTGGGCAGAGCAGACCTGTCCCCCAATGTTGCACACAGGTGCCAATAGCAGTGGACAGGGAACATTAATCCTCAGGCCCCCAGATGATGCATACAGGCTGTGGGGGGAGGGGTGGAACTGAGCAGGGTGAGTCTTTCCTCATGTCTTTTGATGGTACACAGGGGTGTAGGCTGCAGGTGGTAGGATTGGTCATTCCTCAGAACCCTGGATAGTGCATTTGTGTATGGCAATTGTGTTGAACAGGATGGGTTTGTTCCCAGGCCCCTAAATTGCATATTTGGATGCCAGTGGTGGTGGCATTGGGTAGGTTGGGCCTATATTCAGGCCTTGGGAAGGTGCTTGGTTGGGCCAGCATTCAGGCTTCCTGAAGGTGGGTGCAGATACATGGTGTCCTTGATGTTGAGGTCAGGCACAGTTGCTGGCACAGGCAGCAAGCAGCTCTCAGGCTCTGGGGAATGCATTCTCCAGCTTTCTTTGTCCTGGAGGCAGCCTTCTTGATGTACCATACTACTTGCCCTCTGGGATGTAGGACACTGTGTGGGGTACAGTGCTGGGGACCTAGCTGTACTGCTATGTCTAACTGATTTTAGCCCTCTGATGTGGGGGGATATCATCAGGGCTCCATGGATGTGGAGATGTGGGAGGTGTTGGGTCCCCAGGCAGGAATGTAGTCTGGTGGGATCTGGGCTCTCAAAATGACACCCTCCACCTACCAGTCTTATTTATAGGACCCCAGCCAATGAACCTAAGATAGGTAGGGGGAAAAAGAATTCATTTTCCTTCCTTACATGTATTTCCTTTCCTTCCATTCCATCTTTTTGCTGTTTGTTCAAAAAGTGGTGTTCAACATATGATTCAATTGAAAAGGAAAGTAATTAAAGCATTTGGCTAATGGGCTTGGAAACTTCACTTGAATGAAAGAACTTAATTTCCCACAGTGTTGAAAGATTCATAAAACAGTTCTAACTTTCAGAGAGAGGGAGAAGAAATTTAAAGGATATGAATTACATGAGATGTCATAAATAATAATAATAATGAGTTACTATTTGTTGAGTGTCTACTCTGTGCCAAGAGATTTACATGAATTATTTATTTAATATTAATAATAATATTATGAATCTGTGTTTTATAATCTTGATTTTACAGTTAATAAAAAGGAGGTTCAGAAACATTGTTTGTATTTTCCAAGGCTACTCAGTGAATGACAGATGAAAATTTGATCCTTCATCTGGCATATTCAAAATTCTTTCTTTTAATTATTTATAAAACACTAACTCTGGAGCAAAGCACCAAATGGAAAGATGAAGATTCTAAAATGAAGCATAATGATTCTTTCATTTTTTTCTTCCTATTGAAGGTGTATTATTTAGGTGTCCTGCTTTTTGATATATAAAGATGTTGTGGAATATAAGGAAGTAACCAGACTCTAGGTATGTCAATATGATGGAGTAGAAGTATTTACAGTGAATATCCCTTTTTCCCAAATATGTAAAATTGTTTACTATGGAGCTAAACAAAAACCCCACCTTTTTTTCTTGCCTGTGCTCATATAGGTTCACCAAATATCATCGTGTAAAACATTTATTTAGTGATATATGTATTTGTAGTCAAACACACAAACATACAATATTCAGGTGTTCCAGAGTCTAAAATTGCAGCTGAGTCACATATGATAAAATAAAAATACAATATGTATGCCCAAAACTTTAAGACTAGAGAATATAAAAATATTTCAGTTACTAGTTAAGAATAACAAGAGTCCTACTATTTTGTAGAATAAAGAAACTTTTAAAAATTTTTCTAAACCTTCTTTATTTTTCAAATAAACAACTTTTGTTTGCTTTTGAATTTTAAATATTGCCAAGTCACATCAACTGGGAGAGGAAGATTTAGATCCAAGCACGTTTACATGATCTTTGCATAAATAATTAAACAAACAGAAGATAAGCTAACAAAACACAAATGCTAGATATAGTGTGGCAACACTATGGAATAAATTGTTATTTATAATAAAAACAATATAGTTTGAAGGTATTCTTAAATATATGCAAACACATTAAGCTAAGTAAACTTAGAACACAATTAAAAAGTTGTCTAAATCTACTTCCCCCAGAGTAGAGATTTTATAATAATTGCTTAATCATATGTGTGTTTACAACATATTAATATTTTTAAAATATAAAGGAAAACATTTAACACTTAAATAGTTTTAAAAATTTATGAAGCAAAGGGTAGAAAAATATTCCTAAATTGTAAATATCTGACAATTACATATTAAAGTTGTTGGAGTTCCACATAATTACAGGATTTATTTATGCATTTAAACTAATATCAAACTTTCATTCTTAGATTTTCTCTCTGGGATTTGAGGAGAAAATATAATTTTGTTCAAACCAATAACCCTGAATTAAATACATATACGCTATATGATAGGTTCAGGAAATTTTAAATATTAGAAACAATAAAATTATATAAAGGGAACAAAAAAATTTAAAAATTGACTCTAACATACGTAATCCAAGGATCAGATGAGGTAATCCTGCTTGTTAAGATTATAAATGTTTTCTAAAATATCTATGCCACTATTTATGGAAAATCTAATGCTTTTCCAATATTTTATAAATTTTCAACTTAGTTTCCATTGTTTTAGAGTCAATTCCTCTTCAAAATCCATTCAGGGATTTTGAGTTGGTCCACTTGCATCAATATGCAATTTTTTTCCATACCGTATCAACACAGATGAGGCATGCAATGCTGACTTGCATACCTTAATGCATTACCTATACACTTGCTTATGTGGACTTCGCGCATGTGGATAACTTTAACTCAATTTTGGTGGAGACAAATGGGGCTAATATCATATCAATGAAAACTTAAATGTAAAGTTAGACACAAAATTCAGTCAGCCACTCTCTCTTATTGATGACTTTCACATATTGCATCTGAACAACTTCACCACCTTCCAAAATGTGTAATTCTATTAAGGAACATTTTAGTATTTAATGTTCTCCAACTCTTGCTAATAATGCTTTCCCAATAGACCTGGTATCATTTCAGGTAGTAAAGAATAAAATAATAGTGCACAACATTTAATAAAGCATTAACTAGCATTAAATCCCATCACGAGAAATTTCTTTCTTTCAGTATTTCTTCTGAACTCAAAAGAAAATTATTAGTTTATGGTTATTATGTCTTTAACATTTTCTAACATTAGTTAATAACTTCTTAACAAGAAAACAAGCCTCAAACAAGGACTCTAGAAGGCAAATATATCTAATAAAACTGAATTGTTTTATTGTTTGTTTTTGAATTTCTTTCCATTACTTGTAATTAAATTTTATTTTACAATAAAAGAACTGTAATTAAAATGAGTCAATTTACAAAAAAATAAGTAAATAATGATACAAGAAGGATGAGTCCATGCCAAAAATTTTAAAGATTCATGAAATATTAACATTTGGGGAACACTCGCCTAGAACATAGACAGTTAGCTTTTTTAGAGAAATTCAGCTGCCAACTGCTAAGTCATTTTTTATACAGCTACACTTATATGATATAATTTAAAATTAAGGTTTGCTTTTGGATTCTTAAAAGTCAAGTGCCTGAGAAAATACAATGGAGCATGTGACATTCATGATTTGATAAAAAGGAAGTATGCCATTTCACTGGGAATGGTGAAACTTCAACTTTTGCTAATTCTACAAATCTTTTATTTCATGATTCCACTTGAAATAGCATTATACTGTAAAATATACCTTCAACAATAGATCGAAATTTCATATATGTTTTTAAATGTCAATTCAATAAAAGTGGAAGGCATGTTATAAACACAACTATGTCAAGCCAAAATTTGAAGGAGATAAACTAATGAGGTTCAAAAATGTAACTATTTCAATCTATGCTTTAAAAAATGATATAGCATATAAAACCTAGAAATGATTCAGTAGTGAATAAATAACCTCAACTATCAGTTGTCATAATGGAATCTTCTTCTGAAATGGAATTAAAAATTGAGTGTGTGGTTTTCCGCTGCAAATATGTTATAGTGTTAACTGAGGGAATATACAAATCCATAGTCAATGAAAGTGAGATGGTTTTGAAAATAAAAACAAACTTGTTTTATCAACTAAATGGGGTTCATGGCTGCAAGACACATAGTAAGTTTCAGAGTTCTGCAAAGAAGATAAAACGTTTTAAGAAGTGGGAAAATTATCTGTTCTAGACCTCAAATTACTGGGCCATAAATCATAGGAGAGATGGTTCGGGCCCAGAAAACTATAAGCATTGCTAATAATAGTGGGCTCTTAACATAAAAAAAAAAAAAGAAAAGAAAAGAAAAGAAAAAGAAAGGCACCTTATATGGGATCCTTTGGTTTGCCAGATTTAATGAAGCATGGCCAGGTGATGAGTCTACCAATTGGAGGCAGATGCAAAATATGCCTTCAATAATGAATTGATTTTCTAAATAGAATTATTTACTATTGTGCATTTAAAAATTGACAAAAACAATGATTTTAGTCTTGATTTAGATGATGTTAATTTGAGATCAAGCATATAAAAAATAAAATTCTATTTTTCAAGTAGACAGTTTATTCCTCAGTGTACTTAGTATTTTCAAAGTAACTAAATTTAGACACCTTCATGTAAATTTGATTAATTCAATTATATATTTCTGAAAACTCAAGATTCACAGCACAATTCCAGTTCAGCCTGCAAACTCTTTTAATATTTTTTGTTCAACCACTGTATCAGGTCACATATACTTACAAATATTAGAAGGTAGGTAGGGATTCGGGGGAGCTCTTTAGCCTATTTGACTCTGTTAAAGATGAAGAATCAAAGAATAGAGCTCAATTTTGTGTTTCTGTTGACTTTAGCTGCTTATGTCCTCCTAATCTGTTCTCTTGGCACAAGTAATTCTCAGTGCTGGTACTAATGGTGGTACATTTGCCTATTTCTTACATAGAATGAATGGTGATGAGGAAATGTTATTCTCTTATTATGGTTGGACATTTTTGCCCTCTCAGTTGAACTCAATGCTTGCCTGATCTTCATTCTTCAAGTTATTCTTTAATGTATTTCTCTCAACATCACAAACTTGTAAATACTTTTCATGATTCACTAAGCCATGGGATCCCTGGTGAGCTCAAGGGCTCCTCTTGTTTCTGTGTGCCTTATGCCACCAGAAATCTACTCTAATGTTTGCCCTCATGGGAGACCTGAAGTAGCAGTTAAAACAAAGAAAGATTGATTTTGTTTGCAAATTGGACTAGAAATGATTTGTGAATGTTGAATTTAGCTAATATAAGTAATTAAATTGATATGAATAGGTATGAATATACTTGAAAATATCTAGATTAGGTTACCTATGTCAAGACTAATAGGGATTTAAATTCATAAAAGTAGATTCAATTGCAAAAAAAATTCTACTTTTTAAATTCCTATATAATAAAAAAATCTTGATTTTGTATCCATATCATCTGTGTTAAAACCTCAGCATTTATTTTTGGCATAATTTGTCAGGCTGCTATAGTAAAAATGTCAGCCTGGAAATGGCATATTATGTTTCCTTTTCTAATTGTCCCCAAACTTCATCAGTCATGGGGCACTGGTATTTCATTCATTTTTTTCTTTCCATGCCCAATTCATTTCTTACCAGTAAGAGAAGGCAAATCTCTTGTCAGATTTACCATCCTCTATCTTACAATTGTTTTCTTGTCCTAATTTACTGCTTCACCATCCTCAGCTCTTGTATGTGGACAATGAAAACAAAGCTTTTTACTAAAATGCGGTAACATTCAAATTTCCTCCAAGTCAAATCCAAATTTTTGGCTTTCCCCCTTATAAACTGAGCCTTCGGCATTATTCTTCTCTAGTTGCTGGCAATGATCCTGGACCTTCGGGTTATAATGAGTAATGATGGAAGGAATGGCTTGAAAAAAATAGCGAAAGCTACTTAATCAAAAAGTACAAATTGGGGGGCATCAATTTATCAGACTGCAAGCTATACTACAAGGCTATAGTAACCCAAACAGCATGGTACTGGCACAAGAACAGAGACATAGACCAATGAAACAGAACTGAGAATCCAGATAGAAAACCATCTTCATATAGCCATCTGATCTTTGATGAAGCACACAAAAACTTACACTGGAGAAAAAAAAATCCTTATTCAATGAGTGGTGCTAGGAAAATTGGATAGCCACATGTAGAAGGCTGAAACAGGAACCACACCTCTCACCTCTCACAAAAATCAACTCATGGTGGATAACAGACTTAAACCTAAGTCATGAAACTATAAGAATTCTAGAAGAAAATGTTGGAAAAACTCTTATAGACATTGGCCTAGGAAAAAAATTTATGAAGAAAACCCCAAAGGCAATTACAGCAACAACAAAAATAAGTAAATGGGACCCAATCAAATTATAAAGCTTCTGCACAGCCAAGGAAACTATCATCTGAGCAAATAAACAACTTACAGAATGGGAGAAAATATTTGGATGCTACACATCACATCCGATAAAGGGCTGATAACTAGACTATATAGAACTCAGGGAAATCAGAAAAAAAAAAAAAAAATCAAACAACCCTATCGAAAAGTGGGCAAAGCACATGAACAGAAACTTTTCAAAAGAAGACACACTAATGGCCAACAAACATTTGGAAAAACTGCTCAACATCCCTAGTCATCAGGAAAATGCAAATGAAAACCACAATGAGATATCACTTAACTCCAGTGAGAACGGCTTTTATCAAAAAGTCCCAAAACGATAAATGTCAGCATGGATGCAGAGAGATGGGAACACTTTTACACTGCTGGTGGGAATGCAAACTAGAACAACCTCTGTGGAAATTAATATGAAGATACCTCAAAGAACTAAAAGTAGAGCTACCATTTAATCCAGCAATTCTACTACAGTGTATTTACCCAAAGAAAAATAGACATTCCATAAAAAAGACATCTGCACTTGGATGTTCATAGTGGCACAATTCACAATTGCAAAGATATGGAAACAACCCAAGTGTTCATCAATACATGTGTGGATTAATAAAATGTGATATATGTATACCATGGGGTACTGCTTAGCCGCAGGAAACAATGGTGAACTAACACCTTGTGTAACACCTCTTGTATTGTCCTGGATGGAGTTGGAGCCCATTCTACTAAGTGAAGTATCACAAGAGTGGAAAAACAAGCACCACATGTACTCACCATTAAATTAGTACTAACTAATCAACACTTATGTGCAAGCACAGAAGTAACATTCATCAGGTGTTGGGCAGGTGGGAGGGGGAGCAGGGGATGCGTAAAATCACATCTATTGGGTGTGGCGCACACTTTCTGGGGGATGGGCACACTTGTAACTCTGATTAGAGTGATGCAAAGACAATATACATAACCAAAGCATTTGTATCTCTTTAATATTTTGGAATTTAAAAAAAATTAGAAAAGAAGAAAATAGTGAAAACAGTACCACTGTAAATTAATAACTTATGTCTATCATCCTATCACAAGTTGGCACAATGATTATTTCTTTGTTGGGATGAGGAAATATTGATGTTGAGGAAATATTTGAATTGAGGAAAGGCCTAGATAATTTCTTCATTATTAAGATGGAGATGTTTCCAGCACTATCAAATGCGGGGATATTGTATATAACAGAGATAGATAGAACTTCTATCTATTTCTAGAAGTTCTATCTATCTCTGTTGCTGACAGAACAAACTTACGTGTTGTCCTGAGACATGAATTATCTGTGATCCTTAACATTAACCATCTGTAGTTTAACACAGGTAAAATTTCACCTTATCCAGAGACATCATATTGATCAGACCATTGTTTATTCCTCTAAACTCTGAAAGGATAACTTAAGTGAAGATTTGCAGGCTAAGGGAGGCCTATGAACATAATTTCATTCTTGCTTCATTTCCCACTGTGTGATAAATAAGGATCGTTTTGTGAGTGAGATTGAGTTTCAAATTTGATTGACAAATATGTCAAATGAAGGCTAAAATATATATGCTAAAAATTACTTGAGCTAAACTCAACTTCAAGGCTCAAAAGAAGTCTATGATAATAGGCCTCAGGGAGGCCACAGAGAAAGACCTGCTCTTGATCAAAAGCACAGCAACCAACCTGAAGAACATAGTGAGGTCCTGTCTCTATAACATGCTTATAGTCCCAGGTACTCAGGAGACTGAAGCAGGAAGATTGCTTGATTGAGCCCAGGAGTTTGAGGCTGCAGTGAGCTGGGATCACACCACTGCACTCCAGCCTGGATGACAGAGTGAGACACTGTCTCAAAAAAAAATTTTTTTAAAGCACAACAAAACTCTATGCATTTGGGCAACCTGTCTTTGTATCCATGAACCAAGCAACAGTATATGACAGAACCTAACTTAAACTGTAATGAGGCCAGTAAGGTTATTCCCAAATCGAAATCTTTGATACCTTTTAAAACCTTACCCTATATCTTCCAGACCAAAGATATTTCAGATTTTTTCTAGTTATAAAAGCTATAATTTTATGTTTTGAATTGAGAAATAAGTAAAAGTAAGAAATCTCAGTAAAAGATATAGAATGTAAATTGTACTATTAAGTAGTCACAGTGAAAATATTTAGCCAATCATCTCAATAATCTATTTGTTATTCAACTTGTTTTTCTCTAGAAATGTTAATATCTTAAATAAACTTTAATAGTCTTCGTAATGAAAATAAACTTTATATTAAGTGAAAAATATTAAAGATAATATAGAATATTTCCCATGTATATTAAAATTACTATTTCAAATATTCAACCTTATATCAATAAACTTCATATGTTCCAGGTACTATGCTAAGCACCTTACATAAGTTAACTCACTTAATCATCAAAACAAATCCATGAAATAGACATTATTGTTTTAATTCATTTTTTATAGGTGAAGAAATCTACGGTAGAAATAAATTAATTAAAATATTCAAAATCACAAAGTTAATCTGTACCAAAGAAAGGATTTTATGACCATGCACTATCATTTTAAAATGGTGTAGACTAAGATGTTTAATCATAAATGAAAATATTAATTTCTCCAAATAGTACCTATATAGATAGATCTACTGCCATCTTTCGTATACATGACATGGAATATTTGTAGTGAAATAACACATATGTGCTATCTTAGTGTATATCTTCATGTATGGGTGGTGTATGTGTGTGCACATGGATCCTTTGACTCTGAAGTTTCGCTTTTATACATAAAACCCCCAAAATAAAAATATTTAGAGGCCAGGCACAGGACTCATACATGTAATTCTAGCACTTTGGGAGGCCAAGGTGGGAGGATTGCTTGAGGCCAGAAGTTGGAAACCAGCCTGAGTAACATAAGGAGCCCTGTCTACAAAAAATAAAAAAAATTATCTGGCTGTGGTAGCACACACCTGTAAGTCCAGATACTGGGGAAGCTGAGGCAGGAGGGAGGATCCCTTGAGGCCAGAAGTTTGAGGTTGCAGTGAGCTATGATGACAGCGCTGCACTCTAACCAAGGTGATAAAGCAAGACCCGGTCTCAAAAAAAAAATGTAGAAATGTGGTGGCATTTCATGCAGGTGTGAAAATCTTAATCACAATGCAATTATAAGAAAGACAAATTAGAAACCAAATAATGTTTCTCACCAAAGACTATTAAGGAAATTATGTTATATTCATATGTAGCCTCTCGGAGAGAAATTTTAGAAGGATTTTTAATAGCATCAGGAACTGTTTATTATACAATGTGCATGAAATTTACTGGATTCAAATATTTATAATCAATATATTCATTCATTTGATTATTTTAATAATCATTATTTATCAAGCACTATTCAATAGAAGATGAAGATATAACGTTGACTAAGATAAACGACATTCCTGTCTTTATGCAATTTATCTACATATCTATCTACCCACCTACCTACCAACCAAACTGACCTGTCCACTTATATAAGTCAGATCTTATTGTGTAAAAAATGACTCAAAGACTCCATGTCATAAAGCAACCATGTGTCATGAGACTCTTCCTTTTATATCCCAGAGTCATCTAGAAAAATCTGTAGAAGAAGTAAATTAATTAAAATGTCAAAAGTCACAAAGTTAATCTGTAACAAAGAAAGTATTTTATGACCATGGGCTATAGTTTTAAAAGGGCATAGATTAAGATATTAAAAGATAAATGAAAACATTATTTGATCTAGATAGTACCTATATGGATAGATTTAACACCATCTTATATCTGCTGGACAGCTACAGATCCAGCCATAGAAGACACTAGAAATTTAGAGGAATCTGGAAGTCTGCAGGTGGAAAAAAGTAAGTGAAAGTCTGAAGTAAGCAGAAGGGACCTGTTCCTTCCTCATAAGCATAACCCAAGCAATACTTCCTTGTCCTGGAAGTGACAGTTGATTCCAGCTTGCAGGTTTTCTGAAACTCTCAAAACCATCCTCACTGTCTACTTAGAGGCACCAGTACCTGATCAAAGCCCCTTTCTCAGAATTCTATTTCCCACCCCTCATAAGGTCCCTCCTCTGGACTCCTAAGGCATCATTATCAAGTGAGCAGCGCCCTTTGCTCAAGATCTGTAACCAAGCTCTACAGAGTCCCTCTTTGCAGGACTTAAGGCACAAGATCCAACCTTTTCAGGAGTCAGCGTCTCATATTCACAAGGTCTCTCCTTCAAACTTCTATTTTTAACAATTTTAACCTCCTTCCTTTTTATCTTCCAGCTTAGGGATGATAAGTGCTCCCTGTAGCTACTGTCTCCATGATAATGCAGTGTTTCCTTTTGCCTTTAAACTAGTTACTTTGTCTCCAATAGCTCATTATCAAGATTAATTTATATTAAATTATCTCTTTAAAACAAGTGGTTTTAATAGCAATATAGTTATCTCATTTGGGAAGTTGTAGTTTATGTTTCCTAACTAGCTTCCGACTAATTTACATTAGATTGACCAAAACAAGTCACATAACCAAGTCCACTATCTGTGGAATGGAAATATAAATACTTCCTCTGTTAAGAAATTCAAATGATCACATATTTTCATCTTTGTGTATCCTGAGAAGAAAATAATTTAAAATATATTTCTGTATTATTACATGAAATAATTCAACATATCCACTATTTTATACCAGGCATTTATATATCCTCTATTTTACATTTATGTAAACTTATTATAATAATAACAATAGCTTACATTTATTAAATGCTTGCCAAGCACAGAACTGATGTCTAATCCTCACAACAATCTTATGGAGTAGGTACTCTTATCATCTCTATTTTAAAAATAACAACTGAGTTTGAGTGATGTTAATCAGCACAAGGTCCCACATTTTTTATGTGATATATCTAGGATTCAGAAATAATGGTCTGTTGGCAGAGCTCACATGCTTAAACACAGCCTCATAATGAAACTCTATTAGAAGTAGCAATCACTTTGTTTTAAACATCCATCTAATCCTTTGGATAATTAATGTTTATGTAGATTTAGAAATGACAATTTTAACAAAAATTATCTATGTTGAAGTATTTGTTTTCATGTGTACCAGAGAGTACAGTAGTATATGCATTAACTTATATATTGAATCTTCATAGTGAGTGATGCATGTGTATATATGCAGCTTAATTACCTTATGATCAATTTTTTCAAGCATGTATTATTTTAAAAAAGGTATTTAAAAGTCACAAGATGGTTCTCTTTATTCTGATCTTAAACAAATTTTGCAAAGTTTCAACTTTAATAGTATATTCCACATAAAAATACATTGTAAATTTCCATGTGCTAAAATAATCATGATATGAACACAGTTCAAGAAAGTTTTGGGGAAGGGGAATTAAGAGCATTATAATCCCTATTAAGCATAATCTGATCATTGAGTCTTTTTTTTCTTTATACTGCATTAGGTTTTTCCTTTTTTTTTTCTTCCTGATCTAGATCAATATGTCTTGATCACCAGTGTGTGTGAGTGTGTGTCTAGGGGGCATGTGATCACCAGTGGTTTTTGTCATTTTGGAATGTCAGGTAAAAGGGAAATGACAGTAGCAGACAAACTATTATATACGTACCAGAGAGTACACAGGAACTGGCATTGACTTATTCACTGAATCCTCATAGTGAGCGACATAAATCAAAACTCCCCGTGACAGTAGGGAAAGACTTGTAAGTTTTAGCAGAAAAAATGATATAGGTATGGCTTTCAGAGAATGAGAGAAGCTTCTTTCATGGTGCCATCCACAATAACTGCCGGCAAAGAGGTTGTTCCACAATGGAAGTTTCTTATAAGATATGGGGACATTTTACAATGTTAATAGAGTTCATGATAGGAACTGAACATTTAAGATGGACAGATGAACAGATTGGCTTCTATACACCTCTTATATATATGTGTATATATTATGTATATGTAGGTGCAACATATTTTTATAACAGAAACTTTTACCGTAATTAACGATTGCTATTCCCTAGAATGCATAATATTTTTTCTTAAAGAAGAAAGATAATGAAGTTTGTCCCTTGTCAAAAATATAGTGTTTTCACATCAGTTAGCATAAATGGAACTATCTTGTGGACCTATTATATTCAAAAATTATTATAAAACTGTATGGAGTATATCTGAATGCTAAATAAACATAACATGCTGTAAAGATTTAAAACATGGGAAATCACATTCATAATGATATACTTCTAGGTAAAAATTTTCTGCATCTGTTGAACATATAAAGGCAAATAAAAATAGCATAATTTTGTCTGACAGATATCACAGCATCACTGGCTTTTATTTCATCTGAACAACCCTTTGCATTGGTCTCTCCAGTATCACAGAACCTCAGTGTTCATTTCAGAAACACACTTATAGGGTGTCAAGTAACCCACACTTAATTCAAGTCATTTTGGTATAATTTTTATTAATAACAAATACTGCATAATAAATTTAGAGATCAATCAAATGGATGAGTTAGTTCAAGGAATTTCTGGAAAGCTATAATAAGTTATAATTCATTCTGTTTTGTTTTATCGTGAGACTCTCATGAAGCCACCTGGAAGGCTTATAGGAATTTCAGAATCTCTCTATTTAATCAAAAAAGACTCTTGTCTCCTGAACCAACTTCAGGTCCATATTGACCCAATGTCATAATTTTGGCTGGGGCCATGTGCCCAAAACCACACTACTGGATCGGTCTGGTTTACGGTAATTTTCTGCTATTGCAATCTAAGCTATGCTAGTTTTCTACTATAGCAACCTAGGTAATGCTGAGCAAAGTTGCTATTAAAAAATAAAAGAAGAAGAATAAAATTTCTATAAAATATATTTTATTTTGTTGCTTTAGCCCATAATCTAGTCTTCTGGAATTGAAACCTACCTGTATCTGATTAAAAGAGTGAACATGAGTTCTCACGATTCTCTTTTTCTACAATCATATCTTATTGTTTTAAATGTGACTGTCTGTACGAGGGAAAATTGTTTAATTGTTAGTCAAAAAACAAAAATTACTTCATTTGGGAAGTTAAAATACATAGGAGTAGCACACTGATTCAGTAAATAGCGGTTAAGATCCCGTTAGTGACAAAATAGCCCAGTTAAGGTCAGAGAATTTCTTTTGCTGAAACCTTCACAATTTCTCTGGATCATATTTTTCCTGAGGTTTTCTGTGTGAACTTCTTTACAATAAATTTCCTTTTTTTTTTGAGCTGTTCAGCACCAGTGCCCTAAAAATAATTTAATTAATTTTTTTAAAAAGGCCCAGTGCAGTGGCTCACACCTGTAATCTCAGCATTTTGGGAGGCCAAGGCAGTAGGATCACTTCAGTTCAAACAGTATCCCTATTTGTACGGATATTGTATATACTGTTTGATTTTGGGGGCCATAAGACTAACTGGAAGAACAGCAAGCACTTCAGTCTTATTTTGCTCTAGACATCAATCAAAAATAGCAGACTTACAGAATTCTTATGAACTGGAGCAGTATACTTTTTCATTTATATATTTTGCTATCTCTCCAATATGGTAACTCAAATAAAGTCTCCAGGTAGAGGGCTTCCTGTTTTTTTTTTTTTTTCCCAAATATGACAGAACACTTCAGTATCATGCTTACCTATTTCAGTTCTAGAGTCTCCATGATCACTTTGCTGCTACCAAAGACATCTAATGTGAAATTTATTATTACTATTTGAGTACTGTTTCCCATTTCAGTAGTCACACTAGCCAGTTCTATGATTTGGCTTCTCCAGCTCTGGGACACTGGCATGCCTATTCTTCATGTGTTATCCCCTCCCTGATGAATATATTCGGTGCATAACTCTTCAAGGACACTAGTATTTCCCTCACAAATAAATTTTCAATGCTTTGGTGACATGAGTATACTTTGAAGACCTTCTAAGAGATAGCACAAATAATAAATTCACTCCAACATCCCTATATCTTTTAGCTTTGGTATTTGTTCATAGACATTATATCAAGAAAGTTACAGCACCTCAAATTCACTTAACATAGCATGCCATTTAGATTAGGTGAGGTTTTGGTTATGCAACCAAACAAAATAAACCAACTAATACATTTATTCCAGGATCTCTAGTGGGTCCATATTGTTACATTCAGCCCACTTTAAATTTATTTTTTAACAGTTTTACACTTTAAGAATTAATTTCCACACACATTTCCCCATATTCTGTCGGGGGCTCTCATGATGAAATTAATGTTCTTATCAAAAAAGAAGACGCAGGATCTCTCTGTCTCCGATGCATGCACCAAGAAAGGCCATCTGAAAACATAACCTGGAAGAAGAATCCAACCATGCTGAAAGTCTGATCTAGAACTTCCAGTTCCCAAAACAGTGAGAGATAAATATATGTTGTCTCAGCCACCAAATCTAGGGAATTCTGTTATAGCAGCCCAAAGGGACTGAGACAGACACAGGAGTCCCAAATCTGTAGTCAGCAAGCTAGGAAGCCAGGAGACCCAATGGTGGACGTTTCAGTCCTCTAATCTGAGAATAGGCAGGCTCGGAAGCCAAGAATAACTGAAGTTTTAGTTTGAGTCCAAGGCAGGAAAAGATTGATGTCCCAGATTAAGCAGTCAGGCAGGGGAAGTTCTCTCTTACTTGTGGGAAGGTCAGTATTTTTGTTCTGTTCAGGCCTTCAACTGATTGAAAGAGGGTCTCCCACATTAAGGAGGATAATTGGCTTTACTTAAACAATCAATTCAAATGTTAATCTCATTCCAAATACCCTCACACATACGTGCACACACACATGCACACACACACATAGAATAATGTTTGATCGAATATCTTGGCACCTTGCAGCCCAGCCAAGTTCACACATATTAACCGTAATAGGCATGAAAGATAATAGTAAAAGGAAATTTCTTCAGAGGCAAAGCTTTGAGCATGACATCTCTCTGTTTACCTTACTTGGAAGAAGGACTAGCTAGAGGTTCAGATATATGTTAATTCATCCACACTAACAGTCAGGTGTGTTGATTAATGATTTATTCAGATGGCACAAACTTTAAAAGCAGTGCAATTACAATTACTGGGAGAACATTTGGTGCATAAGATTAGGGATAAATTCTTAAAAATTGACAAAGAATGTAAGGATATTTATTACCTATGCAAATGTTCTCAAAAGCATACAACTATGAAGGAGATTTGCAATAATTAGAAAGATAAGATTTCTCATTCCTCGAATGTCAGCTTCTTTACCTGCTACCTTAATTCTTGCTCAGTGGGCTCATTATCAAACTGAAAATGAATGCTAGCATAGAAGTCATATAGCCTCCAATACATGAGTTTCTCTTCACTGAAGTAAATCTGACTACCTCCACTGCTTAATGATCAAATACCTATAGCAAGAATCAAATAGAAGCCCTACATGTGGCATGTATTCCTAAAGGAAAGTATGCTACAAAGTTCTGGTGTCAGTTTAATGAATTTATATTTTTCAACTATAAATGTGGCAACAATTTATCCCAACTGTTATTGCCACTTACTTTGGGTAACATTTCCTTTCTCTGCCACTAATGTTTTGTCTTCATTCTCACCTGTAGATTTACAAAATGAATATTCTCTACCATGATAGCCCACACTATGTTGCTTCTGATTAAGGCATTCACAGACAGCAAAGGAGTGAAGCAATAGGTTTATATCCGGGGGAATCACTCACGTTACTATGTATCCTATCACCCAAAACAGTTGACCCAATAATATAGTGGAATGGCTTATAAAATATTTAATTATGATGTCCACTATATAACAATACTTAGTGGGATTGGAGAAATGTTCTAAAAATTTTAGTGTCTGCTCTGATGACCATAAATAGTGCTTTTTCTCTCTTAGCCAGAAGACAGATTAGAGAATTGATGATTGAAAGAGAGAATGATTCCTTTCATCATAACTCTTAAAAATACCCTCAATTTTTTTTTTTTACTTCCTATCCCTATAATTTAATGTGTTGATAGTTTAGAGGATTTTGTTTCCAAGGAAAATGCTTTTACAAAAGTACAGTGATGGTTTCCATTAACTGGAAATTGAGAAAACTACCTTACTAGCTTGGGTTTCTAATACAACAGAACCAATAGATAAAGGAAGATGTTTTAACTGTTTGCAGTTATAATTTTAATCATCAAAAAAGCTGTAAGACTGTTTTGCTACCCAGTAGAATCTGAGAGGATTATAGTATGTTTGGGAGCTAGTGAATTTTCTGAAATGTCTCAATATTTCCACATTTACCACTCAAGATTTCCATATGTAGTGGTAAACAATGAAAAACTATGACAATAATAAAATACAGGTAAGATCAGATACTTTAGGAATAAAAGTTTGAGTCATCCTGCTTAGCAGAGTATCACAAACTTTTGAGGAGTTGACTGGGGACAAATAGAACATGGAATAGAAAGTTTAAAAAGAGTTTTAAAATGCCAACTAATATCCTACCTGTGCAGGTAACTGCTGACAGACACTTCTGGTCAGGCTTTCCTATCTCCATCCCACTGCAGATTCATAAGGGGCCCTAAATCTCAGTTCCAGCCCCTTGCAAGGGCAGTCTGGAAGCCATCCTGCCCACATAGGCATCTGCTACAAGTCTCGTCCCCCAGTGCCCACCAGCTCAGGCTTGCCAATATTGGTCCCACAGCTTATTATGAAATAACCCTGAAGCTCAGTTTGACCCCTTCCAAGCTGTGGTCTGGGAGCAGTTTTGCCCAGCCAAGATCTGACCGGGAGACAAGCCTGTCTGAGTCACCATGGCAGACTTGCCAATCTGTCCCACTGCAGATCCTCAAACAGCCCTGGATCTCTATCTCAGCCCCTCTTGTTTGCAGGCTGAGAGCAATTCTGCCCATCTGGGGACCCAGAGGGAGACATATCCAGCAGTGTCCTTTAGACTGACACACTGACTTCAGTCCCACTGTGGATCTTGAAATGGCCTTAAAAATTGGCTTTAGCCCTTCTCAACTGTAGTCAGAAATCAGGCCTTCTCACTCAGGAAACAACTGGGAGACATACCTATCTGTGACATAATAGGCCTGAAGAACTTGATCTTGACTGTGGGCCTGAAATAACCCCATGTTCCAGCCATTGCATCCATAGGTTTGGGAAATACAGCCAGTCCAGTGACTTATCCAGATAGCTAACAGGAGCCCTTCTGGAGACCTAAAGAAAGCCACACTCATCATTAAATGTGGTAATAGACCTGTCTTTTGCAAACTCCTAAAATGGGCCTTCATTACATCATAGTCTGACAGACCAAAGGCCTGGAATAATCCAGTCCAACCAGGCACCAGATAGGACACACACTCTCTACAAACACTGGTAATAGACCTGGCCACTGTAATCTCAATTGCAAACCCAGCCTCAGCCATGAAGCCTGGATTCAATCCCACTCTACTGTCATCCCTGAAGCAATCCCATCAGCCCAGAGACATAGCAAGAGAAAACCTTAAATTACTGAACCCAGCTTATAAAGAATGAAAGATAGTTTTGTTCCTTCAAATGCATATATATCAGTGCATGGATCCACAGGTAATTAAGAATCATGCAAGTATGACACCACCAAAGGAAACTAATAAATCTCCAATAACTAACCCCAAAGAAATAAAGACATATAATAATTCAAAATAATCATCTTAAAGAAGTTCAATGAGATATAAGAAAATAACAACAAACAGCTAAATGATATTAGGAAAAAATATATGAACAAAATGAGAAGTTTAATAATAAAATAGAAATCATATTTAAAAAAAAAAACAGAAAGCCTGGAGGTGAAGAATAGAATAACAGAACTGAAAAACTGAATAGACAGTTTCAACAGCAGATTCAATCATACAGAAGAAGGAATTAGTAAACTCAAACACAGGATCTAGAGAAATAAATAAGCATAAATGATTGAAAAAGAGTGAAGAAAGCATAATGGACCTACGAGATACAATCAAATGTATGAATATATGAATTATGGAAGGACTAGAAGGAGAAAAGAAAGAGAAGAAAAAGAAAGATTATTTAAATAAATATTACCTGAAAATGTCCCAAATTTTGGAAAAAATATGGAAATAGAGATTCAGGTAGTTCAAACCATCCTAAGCAAGATAAATTTAAAAAAGAATACTACAAGACACATTATAAGTAAATTGTTAAAAGTTGAAGATAAAGAATCTAAAAGCAGCGAGAGAGAAGAAACCTGTCGCATAGAAAGGCTTTCTCCTAAGGATATCAGTGAACTTCTCAACAGAAACCTTGCAAACCAGGTGGAAATGGGATGACATATTCAACGACAAAAGTAAAAAAAAAAAAATTGCTAACCAAGAATAGTATACTTTGCAAAAGCTGACTTTCAGAAATGAAGGACAGGTGAAAACATTCCACAATAAAATCAAGGGTTCATTACCATGAGACCAATATTACAAGAAATACAAAGGAAGGTTCCTTTAGTTGAAACAAAAAGGTGATAAGTAACAATATGCAAACACATGAAAATACAAAACTTACTGAAAAGGGGTAATATATAGTCAAATTCAGAATATTCTTATACTGTAAAGCTTATGTGTAAATCACTCTTAACTCTAGTATAAGAATTAAAAGACAAATATATTAGAAATAATTATAGACATAAACAATTAGTTAACACATATGTAACATACATCAATAGCATGACATTAACAGCATAAAATCCTAAAGTAAAATACACCATCAATAGCATATAATGAGATGAAGGAAAGTAAAATTATACTATCATTGTATGCAATTGAAGGTAAGGTACTATCAGCTTAAATTAGGATATTATAATGATAAGATGTTTTATGTGAGCTTCATAGTAACCACAAACAAATGCCTCTACTATATACGCAAAGGAGAGAGAGAAAGAAATCAAAGCATATGACTACAAAAACATAATACATCACAAAGAAAGACAGCCAGATTGGAAGAAAGGAAGAAAAGGTTTTCAAAGCAATCAGTAAGAAATTAATAAAGTGCCAGTGGTAAATCCTTCATCTAGTCATAATGTCTTTAAGTGTAAATGAATTAAATTCTCCAATCAAAAGTCATAGAGCAGCTAAATGGATTAAAAACATGATCCAATAATCTGCTGACTACAAAAGACTTACTTTAGCTATAAGAACAGGCTTAGATTGAGAGTAAAGACATAAAAAAAGATATTCTAAGCAAATGGCATCCAAAAGAGAGCAGGGATGGCTATACTTATATCAGACAAAAAGGACATGAGGTCAGAAACAGTAAAAAGAAACAAAGGAGGTCATCATACAATGATAAAAGGGTCAATTCATCAAGAGGATACAATAATTTTAAATATATTTATACCCAACATGTGAGCACATAAATATATAAAGCAAATATTAATAGATCTAAAGGGTGATATAATCTGCAATAATAGTAGGAGACTTCAATACTCCACTTTCAACAATGCATAGACCATCTAGACAGAATAAATAGGAAAACAGTGGATTTGAATAACACTTTAGACCAAATGTACTTATTAGACATATATAGAACATTTTATCCAACAGAAAAAGAATACACATTCTTCTCAAACACACATGGAATATTTTTCCAGAATATATCATATGTTAGGCCACAAAACAAGTCTTAGTAAATTTAAAAGGATTCAAATCATATCAATTATTTTTTTTACTATAATGAAATGAAACTAGAAATCAATAACAGGAGAAACACTGGAAAATTTACAAATACAAGAAAATTAAACAGCATGCTCCTGACAAACCACTGGATGAAAGAAGAAATTAAAAGGGGAATTGAGGTTGGGTGCGGTGGCTCACGCCTATAATTCTAGCACACTCTGAAAGGCTGAGGCGGGTGGATTGTTTGAGCTCAGGAGTTCGAGACCAGCCTGAGCAAGAGCGAGACCCCATCTCCACTAAAAAATAAATAGAAAGAAATTAGCTGGACAACTAAAAATATATAGAAAAATAAATTTAGCTGGGCATGGTGGTGCATGCCTGCAGTCCCAGCTACTTGGGAGGCTGAGGCAGGAGGATTGCTTGAGCCCAAAAGTTTGAGGTTGCTGTGAGCTAGGCTGATGCCACAGCACTCTAGCCCAGGCAACAGAGTGAGTCTCTGTCTCAAAAAATAAATAAATAAATAAATAAATAAAAATAAAAGGGGAATCGAAAAATCCTGAGACAAACAAAAATAGAAACACTACATGCCAAAATTTATGGAGTGTAGCAAAAGCAGTTCTAAGAGGGAAGTTTAGAGCAACAAATGCTTATATGAAAAAAGAGCAAATATCTCACATAAACAACTAAGTGTTACACATTAAGGAATTAGAAAAGAAACAACAAAGTAAGCCCACAATCAATATAAGAAAGAAAATCTTAAAGATCAAAACAGAATTAAATAAGATAGAGAGTAGAAAGACAATAGAAATATCAACAAAATGAAAAGCTACTTCTTTTAAAAGATAAACAAAAGTAGCAAACTAAGTCCAAAATCAGCATAAGGAAGGAAATCAAACAGATAAAGCAGAACTAAATAAAGTAGACCATAGAAAGAAAATAGAGAGGTCAACAAAATGAAAAGATGGTTCTTTAAAAAAATAAACAAAAATATCAAACCTTTAGCCAAATCAACTACAAAAAAAAAGAAGACTCAAATAAATAAAATCAGAAATGAAAGAGGAGACATCATGACCACTACAGAAATACAAAGGATGGTAAGAGGCTAATATGAACAATTATATGCCTACAAATGAGATAACATAGAAGAAGTGGATAAATTCTTAAATAGGCAACCTGCTGAGATTGCATCGATAAGAAATATAAAATCTGAAAAGATAAATAATGAATAAAGATATTGAATCAATAGAGAAACATCTCTCATAAAAAAGAAAAAAGAAATAAAAATCTTAGGACCAATAACTTAACAGTAGAATTTTATCAAACATTTAAAGGCAAACTAATATCAGTCTTTCTCAAACTTTTCCAAAAACTGAGAAAAAGCAAATACTTCCAAACTCATTTTACAAAGCTGACATTACACCTGATACCAAAGCCAGATAAGAATACTGTAAAAAGAAAAAAATTACAGGCCAATATACTTAATAAACATAGATTTCAAAATCTTCATTGAAAAACTAACAAACTAAATTCAATATCACATTAAAAGGATTATTCAACATGATTAAATGGAATTTATTCCTGGGACACAAGAATGGTTCAATATATACAAATCAGTAAGTGTGATATACCACATTAACAAAATGAAAGACAAAAACTATAAGGTTATCTTAATAGACGCAAAAAAAAGCATTTGACAAAATTCAACACAATTTTATGATAAAACCTGTGAACAAATTAGGCATAGAAGGAATGTACCTAAACACAATAAAATCTGTATATGAAAAGCCCACAACTAACATTATACTCAAAGGTGAAAAAGAGAAAGCTTTTCCTCCTATATCAGAAATAAGACAAGAATGGCCACTCTCACTCTTTTTATTAAACATATTATTGAAAATTCAAGCCAGAGCAATTAAGCAAGAAAAGGAAATAAAATGTATCCAAATAAAATATGAAGAAGTGAAATTGTCTCTGTTTGCTGATGACATGTTCTTTTTTTTTTTTTTTTTTGAGACAGAGTCTCACTCTTTTTGCCTGGGCTAGAGTGAGTGCCGTGGCGTCAGCCTAGCTCACAGCAAGCTCAAACTCCTGGACTCAGGCGATCCTTCTGCCTCAGCCTCCCGAGTAGCTGGGACTGCAGACATGCACCACCATGCCTGGCTAATTTTTTCTATATATTTTTAGTTGTCCGATTAATATCTTTGCATTTTTAATAGAGACGAGATCTCGCTCTTGCTGAGGCTGGTCTAGAACTCCTGACCTTGAGCGATCCACCCGCCTCGGCCTCCCAGAGTGCTAGGATTACAGGCGTGAGCCACCGCACCCGGCCTGATGACATGTTCTTAAACATAGAAAACCATAAAGACTCCACCAAAAAACCAAAAACTTTTAGAATTGATAAACAAATTCAGTAAAGTTTCAGGATACAAAATCAACCCACAAAAATCAGTAGAATTTCTTTACAATAAAAATATGCTATCTGAAAAAGAAATAAAGCAATCAATCATTCTGAACAGTATAAAAAATACTTATGTGAAAATTTAACCAGAAAAGAGAAAGATCTATGTACTGAAATCTATAGAGCATTAATGACAAAATTGAAGAAGACACAAGTAAATGGAAAGGTATCCTGTGTCATGAATTGAAAGAATTAATATTGTTAAAATATCTATAATGTCCAGAGTGATCTAAATATATAATGCAATCCCTACCAAAATTTCAATGTTACTTTTCATGGAAGTAGAAACAACAATCCTAAAACTCATATGAAACCACAAAGGACATTGAATAGCCAAAGCAATCTTGAGAAAAAAAGAACAAAGCTGGAAGCATCACACTACCCAACTCTAAAATCTATTAAAAAGCTGTAGTAATCAAAACAGCATAGTACTGGCATAAAAATAGACACATTCAATGGTTGAATAAAGTATATATATTTACAAATAAATAGTAGGAATAAGTGCAAGAGATCTACTGTATAACATGGGGATATTTTAGTTAGTGATGATACATTGTGTTAGAGAAAAATGCTAACAGACTGGATGTGAAGTGTTCCCACAACAAAAATGATAACTATGTGAGGTAATGTATTTGTAAACTAGCTAGATGTAATCATTCTACAATGTATATATATTTCAACACATCATATTGTATACCATAAATATTAATACATACAATTTTATATGTTAATTTAAATTAGAATAAATCTGACCAAAAAAGACACCAGAAACACTGACCAATAGAATAACATAGAGCAGAATAAACTGACACATTTATGGTTAATTGATTTTTGATAAAGTTACCAAGACACACAATGGAGAAAATAAAACATACATCAATAAATAGTACTGAGAAAACTGGATATCCACATGGAGAAGAATGAAATTAGACCCATATCTCACACCATATACAAAATCAACTCAAAATAGATTAAATAATTAAACATAAGACCTGAAACTGTAAAATTACTAAAAGAAAATAGAGGGGAAGTTCTAGATACTGGTCTAGATGAAGATTTCTTGGATATGATCCCAAAAGAGCAGGCAACAAAAGTGAAAATAGACAAATTGGATAGCACCAAACTAAAAAGTTTCTGCATGGTAAAAGAAAAATCAACATAGTGAAGGGACAACCTATAGAATGGGAGAAAATACTTGCAAACTGTATATCTGATAAGGGAACAATATCCAAAATATATAAGGAACACAAACAAGTCAATAGCCAGAAAACAAAGAACCTGATTATAAAATGAGCAAAGGACCTAACTAGATATTTCTTGAACGAAAACATGTAGATGGACAACATATATATAAAAAAATGCTTATCATCCCTAATTATCATAAAAATGCAAACTAAAATTACATGAGATATAACCTCGTGTATGTTACAATGGCTATTATCAAAAAGATAAAAGAACAAGTGTTGTCAAGGATGTGGAAAAAAAGGGAACCCTTGTACACTGTTGATAGGAATGTAAATTAATACAGCCATTGTGGAAAATAGTATGGAGGTTTATCAGAATACTAAAAATATTATTACCATGTGATTCAACAATCCCACTTCTGGGTCTAACCAAAGGAAATGAAATCAGAATGTCAAAGAAATATCTGCACTGCCATGTTCATTGCAGCATTATTCACAATAGCTAAGATATGGAAGCAACCAAAGTGTCCATAATCATACGGATGAATTAAAAATGTGGTGTGTATACACAATGGGATACTATTCAGCCTTAAAAAGGAAGGAAATTCTGTCATTTGCAACAACATGGATGAACCTGGAGAACATTATGCTAAGGGAAATAAGCTAAGAACAGGAAGACAATTACCACGTGATCACACATACATATGGAATCCAAAAATGTTGAACTCATAAAAGTAAAGCGAAGAATGGTGGTTACCAGAGGTTGAGGAAAAGGAGTAGATGAGAAAAGGGGAGATGTTGAACAAAGAATACAAAATTTCAATTAGACAGGAGGAATAAGCTTTATTAATTAATAATTACATAGAATGGTAGCTATAACAAATAATAATACATTTCATATTTAAAAATAAAAAACGAAATAAATGTCAACTAAATGCTAATTGCTAAGGGAGAACCATAGAAATATACATATTTTCTTCATTGTTTTTCATCTTACCAATTGCTTTTCCCTTTTCCACATAACTTTATATAAAGTGTTTTGATAGAAGTAACTTTTATTATTTTTTATTATTTAGTCTTTTTTTTTGGAGATAGAGTCTTGTCTGTCACCCAGGCTAGAGGGCAGTGGTGTTGTCATAGCTCACTGCAGCCTCAAATTCCTGGGCTTAAGTGATCCTCCTGCCTCAGCCTCACAAGAAGGTGGGAGTACAGACTCACACCACCATGCCCAGCTAATTTTTCTTTCTTTCTTTCCTTCCTTTATTTATTTGTAGAAATGGAGTCACATTCTTGCTGGATCAAGTTGGTCTTAAACTCTTGACCTCAAGCAATCCTCCAGCTTTGGCCTCCCTGTGTGCTAGGATTACAAGTGTGAGCCACCACACTGGACTATTCAGTCTTTTCTTTACAGGACATAGAAATGGGCCTGTGATTGAACTAGAAAAGGAATAAATACTGTGTAGTCCATCATACAGTGACTGACGGGAATTTGGGCAAGAGAGCAAACACACATCATGTCAGGCAGTCACCTGGTGTTCCTGCCATAGTTGTTTGGGAGATAAACATGATTAGAAGACTATATATTGATGCAAGGAACCAAAAGAGAGGACTGTGCCAGACTGCTTGTTGGTGCTCAGATCATTCCTAACCCCTTCTATGCTCTCTCCTTATCTTTGAAGCTCATGTATGGGAAATAAGTTTCCTAGAATGTTCTGTGGCAGGACCTTGATAAGATTTTAATAACATGAGTGATTCTTGTTAGATCCGAAATAAAGAAGTGAAGCCCAACTATTATTCTTGTTACAACAACAGGCAGAGGCACAGATGGGTGGATGTGAGATTTTTGAGTGTCAGCTGCCTATAGCCCCTAAGAATCACTCATTTTGGTGCTGCAGCCAGGACTGCAGTAACCACCAGCAGTGATTTCCTGTACCTTTTGAGCTATGTTGGAAATAGCAACTTCATAATTCCCCCAAAGCTAGCAACGAACCTGAGATCTATTGGTGGCTTTCCTTGACCTTTACTTCTCAGTCCTTTCAACAAATTTGTAAGCATTTAATTTCCTGTGTTAAACTCCATACTGCTTGCAATGTTTAAAGAGTTTTATGAAATCTGAACTATCAATGATAAAGGTTATAATTTCAGTGGCCAAGGACTTATAGACATACAAAAATATTCTACATATAAAATACACCTATGCTTATTAAAATATTCTTATATATATGAAAAATGGTTGCTGATATATTTATAAAAGGGCTCTTACTAACAATAATCAATTAATAACAATGAATAAAATGACACATGTCTAAAAATTGAGGCAAATAAAGTTAAAAAGCAATATCTAAGAATTACATATGGTCATTGCTATCTTTTGCTAATCTCTTGTCAGAGAATACAAGTGAAGCAAAAATGCATGAGAGAGCAAGAGTGAGAGAGAGACAGATAGCCAAAGCATCCATATAATATAACATTAATGTAAGAAGATATGTTTTGGGAGAGAGACAGTAAACTTTCACCATAGAAAAATCATGTATACAAAACTGAAACCTAGAAGCAGATAAAGATTTTAACTAAACACTCCAACATCAATATAAAAATATTAAAGATTCAATTGCACCTTTAATAAAAAGTAATATAAACTCAAGGAAAAAATGGCCAGTCAAGAGCAGGACTAATAGGAAGAAAGGAAACCATATGGTAGGATATACAGAAGATTGAAATAAGAAAAAGATTAAGAAAAGAAAACCAAATTAAAATAATTAGAGAATAGTTAGTGATAGAAAAGACAGGCATCAAAGAAACAATATATGTAAAGTTGAAGGTTGAAGGAAAAACTCAAAGAAATGGACCACAAATGCACTGAAATATATCCTAGCATAGTTATTAGATTTATAAGGAATGAATCTGTTTGGCTTCTAAGTGAAAAAGACTATGTCAATTATAAAGGAAAGGAAATCAAATAGGCAGATTAAAAATGAGAGATCAAATAATCAAGTTGACTGCAATGTTCATTGCCAGAAGACTATAAATCAACACCTACAAAAGACTGAAGAGAAGAAAATGTTATACAAGGATCTTACACTCAGCAAAGTTGTCTTCCAAGTGTAAAGGAAACAAACAAAACAGTATTTAATATAAAGTAGAAACATGTATTTTACATAGGAAGCTTTCTTGAAGAAAAGTTATAGTCAGCTAAGAACTGACTGGAAACCTCTGTGAAAAATACTGATAGCAAGAAGTTATCATATATAATGGAAGATTTAATAGAAAAACAAGACAGAAATAAGAATAATAGAATGGAATATAAATACCATATAGCCAAAGAAAATAAAAATGAATCAAGTGAAAACAATAAAGACAAAAATAAACATGAATATTGGAATAATCATCTTTATTGCCCTATGTGCAATAGCTTACAGTCAAAGGACATCTTTTAAAAAGACAAATTCAATGACAAAAGTCTACAGATTTCATATTAAAAGTAAACACAAGGCCGGGCGCGGTGGCTCACGCCTGTAATCCTAGCACTCTGGGAGGCCGAGGTGGGCGGATTGTTTGAGCTCAGGAGTTCGAAACCAGCCTGAGCAAGAGCGAGACCCCGTCTCTACCAAAAATAGAAAGAAATTAATTGAACGACAGCTAAAAATATAT
>CAUYSK010102844.1:0-11454 GCA_963575035.1 Avahi laniger
GTCCCAGCTACTTGGGAGGCTGAGACAGTAGGATTGCTTGAGTTCCAGGAGTTTGAGGTTGCTGTGAGCTAGGCTGACGCCACGGCACTCGCTCCAGGCAAGAGAGTGAGACTCTGTCTCAAAAAAAAAAAAAAAAAAAAAAAGAACTAAAAGTAGAACTACCGTTTGATCCAGCAATCCCATTATTGGGCATCATCTACCCTAAGGAAAAAAAGATATTATATAAAAAAAGACATCTACGCTAGAATGTTTATAGCAGCACAATTCACAATTGCAAAGATGTGGAAACAACCCAAGTGCCCATCAATACATGTGTGGATTAATAAAATGCGGTATATGTATACCATGGAGTACTACTCAGCCACAGAACACAATGGTGATCTAGCACCTCTTGTATTACCCTGGATGGAGCTGGAGCCCATTCTACTCAGTGAAGTATCACAAGAATGGAAAAACAAGCACCACATATACTCACCAACAAATTGGTACTAACTGATCAACACTTATGTGCACATATAGTAGTAACATTCATCAGCTGTCGGGCAGGTGGGAGGGGAGGAAGGGATGGGTATATTCATACCTAACGAGTGCGGTGCACACTGTGTGGATGGGCACACGTGTAGCTCTGACTCGGGCGGTGCAAAGGCAATATATGTAATCTAAATGTTTGTACCCCTATAATATTCTGAAATTAAAAAAAATATTCTGATACTATTATAGATCTGTCTAGTCTCTTTTCAAAGATGATTTTAATGAAAAAAACAAAAAGCAAACCTCTGAAATGGTCTCCCTGCCTCCTCCCTGGCCCCTCTTTACCTAAAGTGAACTTTCCTAAAGGCAAATTTAGTTGAGTCAACCACTCCTGATTAAAGCTTTCAAAGGATACCCATTTCTCTTAAAGATCCAGCTCTTTAACCTGCTCACCAGCCCCTGCCAACTCACTCCGCACTCCCCCACGCTCTCTGCACTCACAAGGTGAGCCTTCCTTCAACCCTTCAGACTTGGAGGGTCTTTGCATATGCTGTTTTCTCCACCCGAAATACGTTCCCTTCCCTTCTTGGACTAATTAACTCCTATCCATCCCTCAACCCGCCTCCCAGGGCCTCAGCTTCCCCCTCATAATGTGAAAGGATTGGTAGTTTCTAACTCGGGTCTTAGTCAGTCCCTAAGAGTCATCAAAGGGAGAATGTGGGCGAGGGGAGCATGAGCTATTTTTTTAATTGAAGGGACATTCTCATAAAATAAAATGAGCAATTCAGGGGCATTTGGTACATATACAGTGCAGTTCCAAATGTTGTCATCATCCCAAAAGGAAACCCAGTACCCACAAAGTAGCTGCTTCCATTTCCACCCCCTCAAGCCCCTGGAATCCACCAGTCTGGATTCTGTCTCTATGAATTGACCTATTATGAATATTTCATATAAATGAAATCATACAATATATGATCTTTTATGTCTGGCTTCTTTTATCCTGCATAATGTTTTCAAGCTTCATCCACATCGTAGCATGTATCAACACTTCATTTCTTTTTATGGCTGAATAATATTCCGTTGTATGAATATACCACAGTTTGTTTATCCATTCATTCATTGGTGCCATGAGCTATTTTTAAAAGCTTTTCCAAATCTATGATAAGACCATAAAATTTATTTTGACCATGCCCTATATTTTAGCCTAAAATCTGATTAAATTTAGTTTGACTAAGATGTGTTTGGAAGACAAGAGCTTATAAAATACAGACAATATAACAGAAGTGCTTGTAGATCCCATCCCAGGGCCCGATCCTATGACTCTGCAGACACAGCCTCATCCCGGGCTCCCTGCGGGCCAGCCACCGTTGTAAGCATTGTATGCGATTTATCTTCCTCACTCCTCAACCTCCAGCTCTCTGAGGTAGGGACTGTCACAGGACCATTCTGCAGATGAGGTTGTTCAAGGTCACACAGTTAATAGTGGTAGAATTGGCATCTGAGCCTCGATTCTGGATCCCGAGGACAAACCCATCATCCCCTGGGTGCTGCCAGCCAGGGCACTCGGCCGGCTTCTTGGTCACACCACATCAGGCAGCACTGCTGACTAGGGTCCAGATGAGTGGGGCAGACATAGGCTTTGAGGGGAGGCAGTAGAGCTCAGGGGTTGGCAGAGGAGGGTACACACTGATTCAGGTGGTCACAACTTACCTCACAGGGTCACTGGCACATTTAAATGAGATCAGGTATAAAAATGCACATCTCAGTACCTGTTACATCCCCACAACTATTATATATTGACTGCAAGGGAGGGGAGCTCAGGCTTATGAAAGATGCAAAACAGATCAGGCCAGGCGGGGTGGCTCATGCCTGTAATCCTAGCCCTCTGAGAGGCTGAGGCAAGAGGATCGCTTGAGCCCAGGAGTTTGAGGTTGCTGTGAGCTAGGCTGACACCACTGCACTGCACTCTACCTGAGGCACCAGAGTGAGACTCTGTCTCAAAAAAAAAAGAAAGAAAGATGCACAGCTCGTTGGGCAGGCTCGTGGCTCTGTATCTTGCTTCAACAGTGTTTGGACAGAACAGACCCAGGGACTCCCTTTCTAAAAAAAAAGAAAGAAAATTAAAAAAAAAAAAAAAGAAAGAAAGATGTAAAACAGATTAGATAGAACCTGACTTTCAAAAAGTTTAGACTATAAAGAGGGGGGTGAGGACCTCACCAGGGACCACACAGTAGTCACTCTGGCACATGGGCTTTGGTGGCATCGTATACAAAACGTTCCTATGTTTCACACATACCGTCATTAAAGCACCTACTGATTTTAAACATTTGTTTGCATGCCTGTCTCCTGATTCTCCTGTGAGCTCCTCAAAGGCAGAGACCCCTTCCATTCATCTGTGAACCCCCTGTGCCCAGCACATGCCTGGCACAGACCCACGGGAGCTCAGAACATGTTTGGGAAACAAACAAATGCAGAGGACCTTATGAACCCTGAGGACCTTTCCAGCTCAGAACTTCTCCAAGTCTGAGATTTCAGTTCAACAAATAATCCACAATGCACTGGCCTGGGCCCTGCAGGACACAAAGAAAGAAGCCAACGCTTTCAACAGTATTCCAAGAATTCCCACTTGTGGGAAGTCAACATTTTAAGAATTCATGCTACAGATATCCTTGTCTGTATGCCTTTTGATGTAGTTTCAAAGATACTTACTGAAGCCTTGTGTTTCAGTATCAAAGATTGGAAGCAACCTAAATGCCCATTTGTAGAGGGCTGGCTACATAAATGCAGTATAATCATCTAATGGAATGCTATGCAGACATTAAAAAGAATGAGGCAGGCTTAAATAGCCAAATATGATAGAATCTGTGAGATGGATGATTGAATGCAAAAAGAAATTTACAGAAGTCTGTGTACTACACTATTTGTGTGTTGTGTTTTTCAAGCAATACATACCTACATATATGCTCATAAATGCAAAGACTAGCTCTAGAACAGTGCTGTCCAATAAAATTAAAAGCTGCAAAAGTAGACCATATATGTAATTTAAAAATTTCTAATATCCCCAATAAAAGATTTTTTAAAAGGTAAAATTAATGTTAATATATAGTATTTAACTCAGTATAGCCAAAATATCATTTTAACACTTAGTCATTATTTTTAAATTATTAATAAAATATTTTATATATATTTTCAGTACTAAGTCTTTGAACTCTGCTATGTATTTTACACTTAACAACACAACTCAATTCAGACTAGTTACATTTCAAGTGCTCAATAGTCACACTCTACTGCATTGGAAAAGTGCAGTTTTGGGAGGATTTCAAAGGGTTGTAATAACAGTCACCCGCCCCTGGGCAGAGATTTGGGGGAATGAACAGTCAGCGGAAGAAGAACTAATTTTCCCTACATGCTCTTTTGTTCTGTTTGACTTTTTTCCCATGTGCATGTATTACCTATTTTTAAAAACTCACCATTTTAAAGGTGAGGAAAAACACAGAGAAGCTAGGAAGGGAAACAGAAAAGCAGCGGTGTTAGAAATAGGAGATTCCAGATATACAGGTGCAGTGTCAGGGAGGGTAAGAGAGGGAACTTTTCAGAAAATGAGGAGGAGTAGGTACCCCGAGGTGACTTCAGATTTGGCACCTGGGACATTGCTCATCACTCATCGGTGACATTTGAGAGCTGCTTCAGGAGAGGGAAGGGGTGGAACAAGACTGTCGCCAGCTACGAGGGGGAGGCAGTCGGTGTGGCTCTTTATGCAGAGAAGAACCACAGACTCCAACGTGGGAGCCAGATGACCGATGACTAACTCGGGGGTGGCCCCGGTGGTAAGGGCTGCTGGGGACGGCTCCTGAAAGCCCTGGGTGTGGAGCGTGTGATAGAGGCAGGAGAACAGGAGGCTCAGGGAGCACACACAACCTGGAACCAGCTCTGTGCTGGGGAGTGGAGAAGAGTCGGGCCTGGCTGGAACCCAGGGGGCTGGGAGAGACCCACAGTAATGGCTGAGCTGCAATAACTTCTTAACCTCTTTGGGGACACAGACTCCTTTGAGAATTTGATGGCAGCTGGGGACACTGCCCACCTGCGTACACAATTTTATGCATAACTTCAGGCCCAGAGTCCATGAAGGTCACCCCAGGTTACGAAACCTGCTGCAATAGTTCACTGCTGCCTGCAGGATGTGGCTGAAATTCCTCACCGATTATCTCCTTCCCTCTGTTCTGGGTGTTGTTGACCCTAAGAAACCTTTTCCGTCTTAGGAATGCTTCCTCCTCCTCTTCGCCATTGGGAAGCTGCCTCCTCCTCCAGGCACATTTAATTACATCTTCCACTTAGTACTGACTCCCGAGTTCAATGTTGCACATCATCACAGTTTGTGTATCTGAACTGTTTCCATCTCCCCTCCTAGCCAGATTTTGTGCAACTTGAGGCCAGGACCTCATCTAATGCATAATAGGTTCCTAATAAGGAAATGAACCCCTATGTCACCAAGCTAGGGAAGAGTGCCAGGGAGGTCCTGTTTCCCAGCAGCCCCTGAGCACCCAGAGAAGGGTTTTTAGGCACTGTGGTTGGGTGTTGGACCATGTTTTCACCTGATAGTATTATTGTATCACTACTTCTTTCCTTTTTTATTTACTTATCTATTCATTATGGGGATGGGGGGTGGTGGTGGTAAAATATATGTAACACAAAATTTGCCATTTTAATTGAGTGTACAATTCAGTGGCATTAATTACATTCACGATATTGTGGAACTGTCACTACAATTACTAAAACTTTTTCATCACCCCATGCAGAAGATCCATAACCATTAAACAATGACTTCTCCTTTCTCCAGCTCCTGGTAACTTCTAATCTACTTTCTGTCTCTATGAATTTGCCTATTCTAGGTGACTCACAAAAGTGGAATCATACAGTATTTGTCCTTTTGTGTCTAGCTAAGTTAAATGTCATTTAGCATAACATCCTCAACATTGTAGCATGTATCAGAACTTCATTCTTTTTTATGGCAGAATAATATTCCATTGTATGGATATACCACATTTGGTTTATCCATTCATCTGTTGATGGACACTTACTGTATATGCAGATGCTATGAACATTTGCATACAAGTATCTGTTTGAGTATCCGTTTTTAATTCTTTGAGATACCTAACTAGGAGTGGAATTGCTAGGTCATATAGTAATTCTATATTAACTTTTCAAGGAAGCACCAAACTGTTTTCCATAGTGGCTGCACCATCTTACATTCCTACCAGCGATGTACAACAATGTTCCAATTTCTTCGTATCCTCAACACCACTGTTATTTTCTAAAAGTATTTTAATTATAGCCATCCCAGTGTGGGTGGTGGTATCTCATTGTGGCTTTGATTTGGATTTCTTCAGTGACTAATCATGTTGAACATGTTTTCATGTGTTTTTTAGCCATTCATGTCTGTTCTTTGGAGAAATGTCTATTCAAATGCCCATTTTTAAAATTCAGTTGTTTGCCTTTTTGCTGTTGAGTTGTAAGAGTTCCTTGTATATTCAGAATATTAAACTCTCATCAGATAGATAATTTGCAAATATTTTCTCCCATTTCTTAGTTTGTCTTTGGACCTTCTTGATAACATCCTTTGATGCACAAAAGTTTTTAATTTTCATGAAGTCCAATGCATCTACTTTTGTTTTTGTTGTTGCTGCTCCTACTTTTGATGTCAAATTTAAGAATCTATTGCCAAACCTAAGGTCATAAAGATGTACTCCTGAGTTTTCTTCTTACAGTTTTATAGTTTTAGCTTTTATGTTTAGATTGTTGATCCATTCTGAGTTCATTTTCATACACAGAGTGAGGTAGGGATCCCACTCCATTCTTTTGTATGTGGTTATCCAGTTATACCAGCATCATTTGCCAAAGAGTCTATTCTTTCCCCTTTGAATGGTTTTGACACCCTTGTCAAAAATCAGCTGGCCATAGATATTCTGGGTTTATTTCTGGAATCTCAATTCTATTTCATTGGCCTAAATATCTGTCTTTATCCCACTACCACATTGTCCTGATTACTGTAGTCTTGTATTAGTAGTAAATTTTGAAATTGGGAGTTGCCCAGCATTATTTTTTTTTTTCAGTATTCCTTTGGCTGTTCAGGGTTCCTTGAAATTCCATATGAATTTGGGGGTAAGATTTCCATTTCTGAAAAACAAAAGACTACTGGGAATTTAATAGGGATTGCATTGAATTTGTAGATCACTTGGGTATTATGCCATCTTAATTATATTGTCTTCCATTCCATGAACATGAAATCATGGAATCTCTTTCCTTTTATTTAGATCTTTAATTTCTTTCAGCAATCTTTTGTAGTTTTCAGTCTTTAGTTCCTAGGTTAAATTTACTCCCAGGTATTTTATCTTTTGGATGCTATTGTATATGAAATTGTTCTCTTAACTTCCTTTTCAGATTGTTTATTGCTGGTATATGGAAGCACAACTGATCTTTGTAAGTTGATCTTGTACCCTACAACTTTGCTGAATTTGTTTATTAGCTCTAGTAATTTTGTTGTAGATTCTTTAGCATTTTCTATATATGAAATCATGTCATCTGCAAATAGAGATAGTTTTATTCTTCCTTTCCAATTTTGATGCTTTTTATATATTTTTCTTGCCTAATTGCTCTGGT
This sequence comes from Avahi laniger, assembly GCA_963575035.1. Lineage (NCBI taxonomy): Eukaryota > Metazoa > Chordata > Mammalia > Primates > Indriidae > Avahi > Avahi laniger. Next base: position 7,129 of record CAUYSK010102844.1, read on the forward strand.
TAGGACTTCCAGGACATTGCTGAATAGCAGTAATAGGGTTGCCAAATTTAACAAATAAAAATACAGGACACACATTTGAACAGGACAATATTTGGGATGTACTTATACTAAAATCTTATTCATTGTTTACCTGAAATTTAAATCTAACTGGATTTAAATTTATCTGTATTTTATTCTTGGAAGAGTCCAGAAATGGTCCCAGAAGTGCCTACACTGCCAGACAATCTTTCACTGTAGTGATGCCTATTTTATTATTTTTTATATTGTTAGCATCATTATTATTAATTGGCCAAAATCTATACATTGCTTGTGACAAATTTATCCATCTCCTCCTTGGATTGTTCAACTATTCATTCAACTAAAATTTATTGTATTTCTTGAGCACCTGCTAGGTTCCAGGGACTATGTTGGGCCCTGTGGCTAAACCAAAACATTGGCCTTGGAGCAGTGGTTCTCAACCCTGGCTGCACTTTAAGACCACCTAGGGAAGTTTTAAAATTCCTGATTCCAAGACACACCCCAGATCTATGATCAGAATTTTGGGGACAGGAACTAGGTATCGATATTTTTGATTGGTTGATTTGTTGTTTTGTTTGTCACTTATTTCCTATTTATTAAGTATAGATTATGACATCTACAGATGGCAGGGTTAGATAGGACAGACCAATAATCTTTGACACTTAAACATCATCTTTGACATTAAATGTTTAAAAATGGTTTATTTCAAGAAGGACTCAATAATTCTCGAGAGAGACTTCATTAGGACATTCATTTCCCCAGCATTTTATTATAAAAATAATTGTAAGCATGCAGCAAAGTTGAAAAAATTTTACAATAAATACCCACCTTTATTCTCTCAACATTATTACTCTCTCCCTCTGTTATCCCTCTATCCATCTATCATCCATCCTAATTTTTAAAATGTATTTCAAAGTAAATTGCAGGCATCTTTCCACTTCTCCCTAAATACTTCAGCATGCATAGTATCAACTAGAGTTCAATATTTGGTTACACTTTTCCTTTCCTTTCAATATAAAATTTACGTTATAATGAACTGCAAAGATCTTAAGTGTACACTTGCTGAGTTTTGACAATGGCATATACCTGTGAAACCCAAACCTCTACCAAGAGATAGAACATGGTGGGGCATGGTGGCTCACACTTGTAATCCTAGCACTATGGGAGGCCAAGGTGGGAGGATCACTTAAGCTCAGAAGTTTGAGAGCAGCCTGAGCAAGAGTGAGACTCCATCTCTACAAAAAATAGAAAAATTAGCAGGGTGTAGTGGCTTGCACCTGTAGTCCCAGCTACTCGGGAGGCTGAGGCAGGAGGATCACTTGAGCCCAGAAGTTTGAGGTTGCTGTGAGCTATGATGACACCACTGCATTGTAGCCTGGGAGACAGAGCAAGACCCTGTTTCAAAAAAAAAAAAAAAAAGATATAGAACATTACCAAAAGTTCCCTTTTGCTCATTCCCTGTCAATCCCCTCCCTATTTCTCCAAGAGGCAATCACTTTTCTGGTTTTTATTTCCTACCATAGATCAGACTTGCCTATTCTAGATCTTCATAGAAATAAAATCATACAGTCTGAACTCTTTTGTGTTAGGCTTCTTTTACTCAGCAGAATGTTTTATCCATGGGGAGTATACCAGTAGTTTGTTCCTTTTTATTGATCAACAGTGTTCTTTGTATAGATAAACTGTAGTCTGTTTCTCCAATTATCTTATTGATAGACTTTTTTTCTTTTAGAGACCAGGTCTCACTTTATAGCCCAGGCTCAAGTGCAGTGGCATCATCATAGCTCACTGCAACTTCGAATGCCTGGACACAATCAATCCTCCTGCCTCAGCCTCCTGAGTAGCTGGGACTACAGGCATGTACCACCACACGCAGCTCATTTTTTTATTTTATGTAGAGATGGGATTTTGCTGTGTTGCCCAGGTTGATCTTGAACTCCTGGACTCAAGCAATCCTCACACCTCAGCCTCCCAAAGTGCTGGGATTACAGGTGTGAGCCACCATGTCTGGCCCCATTGATAGACATTTGAATTGTTTCCAGTTTGGAGTTATTAAGAATAAAGCTTGGCCAGGCGCGGTGGCTCACGCCTATAATCCTAGCACTTTGGAAGGCTGAGGCAGGCGGATTGTTTGAGCTCAGGAGTTCGAGACCAGTCTGAGCAAGAGCGAGACCCCGTCTCTACTAAAAATAGAAAGAAATTAATTGAACAACTAAAAATATATAGAAAAAATTAGCTGGGCATGGTGGCGCATGCCTATAGTCCCAGCTACTTGGGAGGCTGAGGCAGGAAGATTGCTTGAGCCCAGGAGTTAGTTTTTTTTTTTTTTTTTGAGACAGAGTCTCACTGTGTTGCCCGGGCTAGAGTGCCGTGGCGTCAGCCTAGCTCACAGCAACCTCAAACTCCTTTCACAAACTGAACACATCCATGTAACTACAATTCAGTTTAAGAAACAGCATTTCCAACACCTCCTGAGCCCCCTTCCTGCTTCCTGCCAACCTCTCTCTCTCCCCAAAGGTAATGATTATCCTGACTTCTAAAAGCATAGGCTAGTTTTGTCTGGTTTTGTACTTTACAAAAGTGAAATAATACAATAGATCCTCTTTTGTATCTGGCTTCCTTAGCTCAACACTATGTTTTTGACATTGATTTGTACTGTTGGGTATGGTTGTAAATCATTTGTTCTCATTATTGCATAGCACTCCATTGTGTGACTAAATCACAACTTATTTATCCATTCTACTGCTGATGGGCATTCAGATGATTTCCTTTAGTTATAAAAAGTGCTGTTCTGAACATTCTTAAATATATTCTTGCTGAACATATGTTTACATTATCTTAGTATATACAATCATGCATCACTTAACAACAAGGACACTTTCTAGGAAATGCGTCATTAGCCAATTTCACTGCTGTGTGAACACCATAGAGTGCACTGACACAAACCTAGATGGTGTAGCCTGCTACATACCCAGGCTACATGGTATAGCCCATTGCTCCTGGGCTACAATGTGTGCAACATGCTACTGTATTGAATACTACAGGCAATTGTAACACAATGGTATTTGTGTATCTAGACATATCTAAACGTAGAAAAGGTACAGTGAAAACACGGAACAGATTTTTTTGAATGGTGTATCTGGATAGGTCGCATACCATGAATGGAGCTTAGCGGAGTGGAAGTTGCTCTGGGTGAGTCAATAAGTGGTAAGAGAATGTGAAGGCCTGGAACATTACTATATATTACTGTAGACTTTATAAACACTGTACACTTGGGCTACACTGGATTTATTTTTTTTATTTTTCCTTTTTCAATAATAAATTTATCTTAGCTTGTGGGAACTTTTTTACTTCATAAACTTTTAAATTTTTTTAACTTTTGACTCTTTCATAATAACAGCTTAAAACAGAAATACATTGTACAACTGTACAAAAATATTTTTTCTTTATATCCTTATTCTATTAATACAAGATTTTTATTTTTAATTTTTTTTAACTTTCTTGTTAAAAACTAGGACACAAGCATACACATTAGCCTAGGCCTACACGGGGTCAGGATCATCAATATCCCTGTCTTTCACCTCCACATCTTGTCACACTTAAAGGTCTTCAGGAGCAATAACACGCGTGGGGCTGTCATCTCCTAGGGTAACTATGCCTTCTTCTGGAACACCTCCTGAAGGACCTGCCTGAGGCTCTTCTTGAGGAGGTGGCACTGTTTTCAGAAACATGACGATGGTGGTTTTCTTGCTTTGTTTTTTTTTTTCATCATAGATTTGCTTGTAAACAGATAATGCACCATGCACATTCTTATTACTGAAAACCTTTCAGTGTTGGGGTCCATGTTTTCAGACTTTTAAGAAGTCTGTTTAGGTTTGCAAAAGCTTCTCCTAAACCCTTCACTATGAATTTTCTTCCAAGTTTTTCTTTTCCTTCTCCTGTAGTTTCCTTTTCTCTTGCCTCTTTTTCAGCTATGCGTTCCTGGTCCTGTTCTCCCAGCTCCACACCAGCAATTCCTTAGGAACCACCTCGAGGAGCTCCTCAATGTCGGCCTCATCCACACCCAGGCTGAAGTTATTTGCCATCTCAGCCACAGCCTTGTTGATATTTGTAACCTCCTCATCCTTGGCAAATCTCTCGAAGTCATGGACAAACCTCGAGTGTCTCCTTCCAGACGCCATTCATACGCTTCTTGGTGACATCACCCCAAGCCCAAGCAAGGTTCTTGATGCAATCACAGACATAATCCTTCCAGAACTGCACAGAGTCTCCTCACTGTCTTCCTCGGCTGCAGCCATGGCCTGGGCA
>CAUYSK010102847.1:0-11796 GCA_963575035.1 Avahi laniger
GCCACCGCACTCTAGCCCGGGCTACAAAGCAAGACTCTGTCTCTATAAAAAAAATAAATATATGCATATATATATATGTGTGTGTGTGTGTGTGTGTGTGTATAATTTTAGATTGTGTCTATACCTAGGTAATTATAAGGGAAATTTTAGAGTGTCTTATCACAATGCATCAGGGATATAAAAATTTTACATATTATATTTTTAATGGCACTATTGGACTTTTTTTCCTACATTGTAATAAGCAGAACTTTTGTTAAAAAATTAACACAAAGATTATGATTATAATATAGATTTATAATACAAGTTTGTGCTTCATTACACTGATTTCACTGAACAGTGTTGGTTCATAATTTGAGAAGTCACAGCAATGTGGAATTTTGACTATTATTATTTCTCATGTCACAGCTTCATATTCTTAACTCATTTCCTCAAGGGATAGTACTTTTAAGTGATTATGGTTTACATACATGACTTCAATAATCATAATGGTTGTACCACCCATGAGAAGCCCTATGCCTTGGATGAAAAATATTTGTTACAAAATGAATAACCTGAAACAGAACTTTTACTCTTTCAAACATAAACTCCAGGTAATTTAAAAGTAAAATCTTAGTGTTTCAAAGCATTTCAGTACAATGTATTTACAATTGTCTTTTCTTGTTTGGATACAGCAAATATAAGCATTTGCTCTCCTATTAATTGGCATGCTTTTCTGTAATTAGAAATATCCCAGTGTAACATATACAAACCCATGCTGTTAATCTTTTAAAATCAGATGTAAATTTAACTAGCTCTGATTTCTCTTATGATATTTTTGTGGTTTGGTGTTTATTTGGCATCTCCTGCTACATCTTAGATCTTTTACTGGCACAAAATAGTACATGAATAATTGAGTAAAATGTACCTATGAATTTGCATCATTAAAGGTTTTATAACCTGTTGAACATTTAAATAAATTCAGATGCTTTCTTCAGAAGCAAATCAGCTAAGTAGTTTTTTCTTAAAAAAAAGAAATGAAAATTATTATTGATCTGTTTTTGAAGTCTAGTATAAAAAAGATCTTTCTGGTGACCAATTTCACATTGACATACTTCATGTTTTATTACAAATCCCAACTATAAAAGAATGTTATATTGAATGTTTGATTTTATTTTGCCCATACATAGTGATTATAAAATCTACTTAAAAGAATAATTTATAAATGGTAGGTTAAATAACTACTTTAAAACACACTAGATTTACTTCTTAATATTTTAACTATCCTTATTAAGAACAAGAGTGCAGAATAATTGCATTTATTTTTTCTGTGTGAGCTTCTAATGCTTTTAAATCATACCCTTACAGTACTATACCAGTAACATTTAGATATTCTCAGAATGAACCAAACATCAGATTAAACAATGATACTGGGGATTTTATAAGGGAAAATGTAAGAAATCAGAGGACATTTTGAAGAACGATTCTTTCATAACTGCCAACTATTTCATTTGAAAATATTTCCTTATTAGGCCGTGCAATATCTAAAGAGTCACTTTAGTAATGAAGCCTGTACTTTTACATCCCAGGAAAATTATATGTTCATATCATCCTGAAAGAGCAAGGTAGCTCATTGTTCATTTGTAGACGACCTGTTTGGTGCCTAAGAAAAAAATCCTGAATGTTAAAATTTTGCTTTGCTTTAATATGTAAGGATGCTTCTCCACAGAGACTTTGTTAGGAAGCTGTATGTAATGCTTTTTGTAGATAATAGCTACTAAAGTATGTTGTATTGCAGTGCAGGTTTTATTCTGTTTCAGGTGTGACAGCAGCTCTATTGCAAGAATAGTTGGATCCAAGGACTAGAAGGCTAGAGATTCTTCCATTCTTATTCCAGATTACAGATAGTCATGGATATTTATGAGAGCTAAAAAATGTTTCTATGCAAGTTTTTAACATTATACCAACATTGTTTTAAAATCTCTGTGTTAAATTTTCTCTGATATGATAGCAAACTAGATTCTATTCTTTCCTCCAAGGAAACACTTAGAAATTGTACATGTTGAATTAATGAGTACATTTGGCTTGAGACTGAGGACAACTTCTAAGTTCCTACTTCAAGTTTTTCTTAAAGTATGATAGCTACTTCCAATTTAATTTAGCCAATATCTTGACATTCAGTAATTCCGAGATCTGCATTCCTCTCTGTGGAAACCATCTCTATTACAATGAAATTGAAAATAACAACAGCAAACTCTAATAGTTTTGTGGAAATGTAATTAGGTATTAAGGCAGTATCGAGCCGGTTGGCATTGACTCCTGAGATCCAATTGTGTGAATCTCTTCCTACCTCCACATTCAGTGACACATCATATTGATATCTTGAAATCACCATGGTGGTACTATTTATACCACAGATATTGGAAAATGTTACTAACTAGAATTTTTCTGTTTTAGAACTAGTTATTAAGTATTTGCCAGTAAATACGGCAAATATTTACCAACACTGGAATTGTTAATGATGGGAAGAATACAAACTTGAAAAAATCCATTATGTTGAGGCTATATTTAAGTTTGTTGTACATTCTACCACAAGTAACAGAATAACCAGCCAGCAAACTGTGGTCTAAAAAAACTTTGCTTATCAAGAAATCTGGTGGTAGGCTTATTCTGGCATTTGTTTGACATCTTGGTGATATCAGGACTGGTATCTTGGTGATTCTCTTGGCCTTTTCTCTCCGATTACAAGTTGACAGCCACTGTTCAGTCATCATTTGAGGCGAGAAAAAAGCCACCAGATGCATCTCTTCCAGACTCTCTATAGCAGGCTGCTTCTTACATCTCATGGCAAGAACTGCTGTGTTATGTGGCCATCCTTAGGTGCTAAGGATGCTGAAATTGTGAATATGTATCTCTTAACTTCTATACGAATTTTGGTTAAGGACAAGAGGGGTTTGGAAATTAAAATTGTGTTAGGATAGCCAGTCATTAGAACTGGTGTATTTCATTTGCTTAACTGTTGAGCCTTGTGTAATGCACATAGTGCTTCTTAAACACCTCAGTTGTTTCAGTTTATGTAATCATAAATTTATATTGAGCTTGTGTCATGAGTTGTTCTTTTTCCTTAAAATAGATGAAGCCTATCACAGAGAGTGTTGACTTAAAGATTTAAGCTGTGACACTGTATCCCTAATTTAGGGACATGAAGTCACCCTTTGAATTCTATCATCCAGTGAAACCTGACCTGTCTAATATCTTGAAACTGACATGCTATTTTGAAATACTGAGAATGAGCTGTTAATTCTGCATTTGTATTATTTAAGATAGAAGAGTCTATTATTGTCATGTCATGTACCTGTCCTGAGGAATTGTCTTTCACTTGTCAAACCATCACAGAAATGAATAGAAAACAGGAAAATAAGCCACATACTATTTTGTGGCTTGAATACATCTCAGATGTAATAATTTTACATGAATGCATTTAATTTAAATAAGTTCTGACTCAAAGCAAATAGTAACATGGATTAAATCCATAGTATGAGTTTGCTAAAGATTAAAGGGGAACTGAATTTTAATCAAGGAACAAAAAGGCAAGCAGTAAGTTTGGCCTGGTGAGGGTGAGTCACTGGATATCTGAAGTTACATATTCTAAGTTATGGAAATATTGGTCAGGCCCTTCAGACAACTCACAAGCAGGAATTAGTTTTTGTGCATGACTGGATTTGGAGGCTGGAATATTTATAATGCTCCTGTAATAGTTGTGGACCCTGAGCATTATAACTACCTAGGGGAATTTTTAGAAAATATGAATGCCTGGACCCTTCTTATGGAGATTTTGACTTATTTTGGCTGGGAAGTGGCACCTGGGTACTGAGGATCCACCGGGAATTCTAATGTACAGCTGGTTTTGAGAAGCCCTGGAATGTGGTTTTTAAATAATCACCATAACCTTCCTTGGTTGTTTGCTCTATCGTGACAATTGCAGACTCTTGCCTTTCTCATGATTATAGTGTGAAGAATCATTGGCAGTTCTCAAAACTTATAAGCTTTCTATGATTTATACTTAGATATTCTATGTCCCCCCTCTAGACTCTCTGAAAATATCTCCTGATATCTATTGTGATAAAGGTCAGACATAAAAAGACCTGTGGGTTAGAAGAAGAGCAAAGAATAACCTGAAAATCAGGAGTACCTGTCTAAACTTGCCAGTTAACAGGCTTATTAGTTATTCATACCTAAATGTGAAATAATTAACTTCAGTTGCATTCTCTCTTACATTCATGTAAGATAACCTGCATGCCAAAATTGGAATTTTGGTTGGGGGAAGGTGGAAGAGAAGTGTTTTTAGATGTAGAGGTCAGAAATCGACAGATAATAGGGAAAATTAATTCCAGGGATATAAATTATTTGGCATGCACAGTATCAAAAAAGGAGAAAGGATTCTTTAGAGCATGCACCTCTAATTCTTTAGAGCCCCAACACTCCATATTATATTGGAGCAATATATTATACTACTCATTATATTGTTTATCTTATATTTCCTCCTTGAATCCAGAAGGCATTTTTTGTTTTACCAGTTTCAGAGCTTAGAAACAGAATATACACACTCTAATTTAGTGTTATTATATAGAAAATATGAGGGGAGGACAAAGTTCTATTGAAAATGAGGCTTGATAAAAAATTAAGATCTTGATATACGTAGTTAGTTATAATGGAGTCAAAGAAGACTGATTTTTTTAAATTTTGCCTATAGTTATCCCTACACCAAGTAAGAGAAGGGAGAGTAAATGTTTATTCTCTCTTCTATTTATTTTACTCCTTCCTTTCTTTCGTAACCTTCCCATTTCCCTCTTAAACCTCATTGTTACTCGTCTCAGAATTCAAGTTAATGCCATCAATACTGTAGTACAATTAAATTATGGTATAAATAGACTTCTTGATTCCCTTGCTACAATTTCACAGCATTAGGCCCATGGGGAAATATGTTCCAAGTTTCATTATGCCAACTTTCAGTTCAATTTTCAGATGAATCTTGCAAAAATTTTGGACTGCTTGAACTTTATTTTACAACATAACCAGTATGTTTAAAATATTTGGCTCATTTAAATTAGATTTGTTATTTGATACAAGGACTAGCTGATACTTTCATTAGAAACATCTATGGCAGACATCAATCGTGTTCCTGTATAGCAGTGGTTCTCAAATTTGAACGGGCATCAGAATTCTTTGGAATTCTTGATAAAAACACAGATCACTGTGCCACCCCCTCACAGTTTCTTGTTCAGTAGTTACAGGGTGGAGCCGGAGAGGTTGCATTTCTCACAGGTTCATAAGTGCAGCTGATTCTGCTGGTCTAAAGACCACACTTTGAGAAACACTCTTCTGGTTTAAAAGTTAGGAAGGAATCAGGGAGCAACCATGTGTTGGTGAAAACATGAAGTGAATAGATCTTTGCTCTAGGAAATAAAGAATGATATAAGACGTTTCAGAGCTATTGGAGATGGTGTTGCTTCTACTAGTATATGTCCCTGTTGTATTAATATATTTGCTCTCTTAGTCCTTTCTGGCTTAACCTGTATCTTTAAATTGAAAGGAGAGCTCCAAGTCAGTTGAAATGACTGAAGACATCTATAGACAGGAGAACTCGTTAACACATAAATTACATATGTCCTTTGTATGTCTTTTCCTTTTATGTTATTATACTACTTAATTAAATTAATTACTAATTTTATATGGGGTGTGTGAGTTTAATATTGCAGATGAACATGTAATATTACAGACGGCCCAAGTTCTCAGCTATGCTGTTTGCCATAACAAATGTTTTTTCTTGCTGTTCTACTCTGCTAGCAAGGTAGCATCCTCCCTTCCCCATGCCCTCTGGCCATAAGTTCCCTAAATACACACTTAACCACTAAAGGTAGATGACCATAGAATATATTTTAGGAGGTCCTTAATTCTTCAAAAGAATAATCACCTCCTAAATTATTTGATTTCAATTAATATTTTACTGTCTACCACAATATGCCAAAACTGTATCCTTAAATTCTTATTAAATTGTCCTCTACTATTGAATTTGAAGAGAATTTCCCAGCTTGTACTTAATGGAACATTTATTTAGTTCATGGGCTATTAATATTATTTAATGATTAAATAAGTTTGGGACATATGAGTTAAAGTTAACAAATTTATGCATAATTCTTGATGAATTTTATTATGCTAAATTGCATGAAATAAACTTCAAGAGAAGACTAGAGTTCTCCAAATTTGTCTTATCACAGAGTCCCTTTGTTTTTAAGAAGCATTTTTTGGATTAGTGTTTCATAGAACTAACTTTGGAAAATAGAAAGTATATGAATTAGAATATATTAACCCATTGATCTATTGTTTATTGACAATCTATTGGTTTATTCTAGCTGATTGTTCTGTCTTATTTAAAATTCCCTTTCCTTCTATACTGCTCAATCTTTTTTGCTAACATGCTATATGTCCTTAGTCACCAAAGACAACCATCCCAGTCCTAAGAAGGTCATTTTGATATTTTTGATAATATACAGTTTTGTAATGGTTTACAGAACATGTTCTATAAAAAATTGATGGAATATAACTAAAATAAAAATCACAGCTAAATGATCCTAATCTAAACCACTAACATTGTGAGATGTGTGTGTACGCATATATATTTGCACATACACATATGCAAATATATGCAGACACAAGGTATACCACATTAATACATATGTATTACATATAAACAGGATAAAAGTGATTTTTATTCATGCAATATATGATATATAAGTGTGATAGTACATTGAGTATAAACATACTGTGCATACTATTTTGTAACTTGACTATTTTATAGATTAATGCAATGTGAACATATCACCACTTTATTAAATATTCTTTGATAATACTTTCTTCAATCACATGTGGGCGGCACATTAGAATCCCAAAGGTGGAATCCAAAAAGAGCTACCTATGTCCACAGAGTCTTCAAAATTACTGTCCAATAACTATTGGGAGGAGGTTTGGAGGTGAGAAGATTTTACATCCATCCATGAAAATATGTTTTTCATAGAATATATCTCGTAAATGTAAATTTTCTGCCTCGAATTGATTACCTAAGTATGTGATTCATTTATATGTATTGAACTATCGTTTTTGTGTTCTAAAAGACTAAGTGGGACTGGATTGATTCCTCGTTAGTCAGAGATATATATAGAAGGAAATATTTTAGTAAATCTAAAAGACAGGACAAAATGAAACAGTGGATAAGAAGAAGAAATATATACCAGGATGCACATGCAGGAGAGCATGAGGAAGACTGGTAGAGAAGAGTGCTCAAAAGAGACATGGAACCATAGTTTGTCAAATGATTTGAACTGGAGAGTATTGTGATCATTACACAGATTTTAATAAGATAGTCATTAGCAATATGAATGGGAATTTACCTGCAAATGTGAAAAGTAACACAAATGATGTAATTTAAATGATATCATGTTCTCGATATAATTTATTAAGTCTGTTTTCCTTTCTATATATTATGACATTAAATGGAGGTTTATTTTAAAATTAAGAAACAGACTTGACAATATTTGGCTTGGCCTAAGTTACCTATTATGGAAAATACATTAAAATGTTAGTTAACATATATGAATCATCATAAAATCTCTAAATGTATTTTCTCTCTTAAATTTATGCATAGCTAATTACTGAGGTCATGTCACTGTAGGTTTGGAAATGGACTGGCTTTGAATCACAAATGGAAATTTCATATAAAGAACATTTCTAAAATGAACCCCACGAGAAAATACATTATTAATTATAGCTAGTCAAATGTGAGAAATGCTTACTTTTTTGTTTTATAAAAATACATATTTTGTAATAGAGTAGCTATTATATTCTCTAATATTTTAAGTCAATTAAAATTTGGTTCAGAGTAATGCTAATATTATATATATTTCTTGAAGATATGGATTAAAATTCTAGACATAAAACTATTGTATCAAAACAACAACATCTTTTTAAAAATATTAATGTTTGAACAAATCATGTTAAAAAGCAATTAAAATCTATATCTTGGATTGCACTTTAACATAGAAAGATAAAGCAGAGTATGCTAATATATAGAAGAAATCATGCTTTCCTCTACTGTTTCTTCCTGTTCCAAAGAACCAAAACTTAAATGGAACTGACATTTGGTGGTAGTAATCATTTTTTAGACAAAATAAATTAATGTCTCCAATTCATTCTCTTGATATTTTCTCCAATTTTTTATCTCTTGTAAAATTAGGCAATGTTTACATTAAAACAAATGAGGAAATTGTGTTCAAGATGTCCATGGGAGTTCTGAGAAAAGTAACACAAAATTTCAGTTATAATTAAACCAGAATATTCTGTGAAAATCGTAATTACTGATTGCTAAAATTTTACCAGTGTTTATGGAATGTATAACTAAATTAAGACTTGATAAAACTTTTTAAAAATATTTCCCTAAATGGCACTTAGTCTATTCAATGAATGCTTAGTCTTGGCAACTTACTACAATTATAGTAGTTTTTCTCTATCAAGTCTGTGATTTTATTTTAAAAGATGAACAAAGATTTGTTTTTTTTCCTCACTTAAACCTGGGGGTACATGACAAATTGTCACTTACATCACATGCTCATACTGTTACATGCTTGTATCTAGGAATGAGAGTCAGTACACTAACTAGACTGATTAATCCCCAGTAATATCAACTAACTAGCAGACATCAAAGTCTCCCTCCTTATTCCCAAAACTCTTCACAAAGAAATACTGCTTCCCCTAACTCACTTGAAAAAAAAAAAAATTCTTTTGTTCCGAAATGTATTTCCGTATCCCTGCTTTCCCACACTTTCTTTTCCCCATATTATTCCTTTCACATACTTATTATCCTCTTATACTAATATACTGCTGGAATGTTCTTTGATTTGTACTAGAATTTGACTTAATAAGAGTTCAGAGGTCATATGTAGAGGAATAGAATGGCTTGACATTAAAGCCAAGATTACACTAAGGCTTCAGTAATACTGCTTTAAAAGAGCCATTAATAAGGTACTTATTGAATATTCACATATGCTTACCAAACTAAGAAAAATAGATTTTCAACATGAGGTTGTAGAAGTACCTTCAAACTAGGAATCTGGGGACCTGGCAAGTCTGTGTTCTAGTTGGATTCTGTTGTTAGCCAACATCAGAACCACAGCATTATCCTTTAAAAAATAGATTTATTGAGGTATAATTGATACACAAAAAATTGCACACATTTAATATATAAATGTCAATGAGTTTGGACACATGCATACATCTGTGATAACATCATTGCAATCAAGGTACTAAACATATACATCACCTCCAAAAACTCCTTGTGTTCTTAAGTTTTTTGTTTTTTTCACTAAGAACGCTTAACATGACATCTATCCTCTTAACATATTTTAAAGTACATTGAACCATATTGTTAACTGTAGGTAACATGTTGTATAACAGATCTCTAGAAATTACTCATCTTGAATAACATGAATTTTATACCCATTGAAGAACAATTCCCCATTTTCCCCTTCCCCATGCCCTGGAAACCATCGTTCTATTTTCTGCTTTTATGGGTACAACTAAGATGCTTCATGTATGTGGAATCATGCAATATTTGTCCTTCCGTGACTAGATTATTTTACTTACCATAACGTCCTCAAGGTTTATTCATGTTGTTGCAAATGGCAAGATTTCTTTCTTTTTAAAGGCTGACTAGTATATATAACACATTTATCTGTTCATCGGTTAATGGATATTTAGGCTGCTTCCATATCTTGTTTATGGTGAATAGTGCAGAAAAACATGGTAGTCAGATTATCTCTTCAACATTCTGACTTCAATTCATTTGGATGTGTATCTGGAAGTAGGATTGCTTCATCAAATGATAATTTTATTTTTAACTTGTTGAGGAATCTCCATACTATTTTCCCTAGTGGCTGCACCATGTCATATTTCCATCAACAGTGTGTAAAGTTTCCAATTTCTAATTTCTCCACACCCTTGCCAATGCTTATTTATGTGTGCATCATAATAGCAATCCTAATAGGAATGAGGTGGTATCTTTCGGTTTGATTTGCATTTCCCTAAAGGTTTTGAGAACCTTTTTATACACCTATTGGCAATATATATGTCTTTGGAGAAATGTCTATTAAAATCTTTTGCCCATTTTTTTTAGTCGGGTTGTTTGTTTTCTCTAAATGAGTTAGGTGCTTAAAAATGCAACATAAGTTTTGGGAACCTGGGCGTGATGGATGTGGGCAAAGATGATAGAAAGAGAAGGACAAAATGAGTAGCCACGAGAAGGAAATGAGAAATGTCAGTATGGTAAAGTATGACCTATAGTATCATGTAACAGTGAAATAGGATACAGATCAAGTTCTGAAGTTTTTTGTTTTAAAGGAGTTCATTAAAAGATTTTTCTTTTAAAAGATACTGTCTTCTTGAGGTAGTGTAAAATACTTGGCTTTTGAGGTAGTTTGAAAAGTAGTGTTTGAAAGCAAGACAGTAGCCCAGATTGGTGATTTTCAAAAGTGATATTTGTGCTATAGAAAGAAACAGTTGGAAATTTTCTTTTTCTTTGTTTTGTCACTTTAATGATTCTTTTTGACTGCTTAATAAGGTTCATAAAATGTATACATGTGCACATATCATATATAATTATACATAATTAAGAATGCATGTTTTAAAAAAATAAAGCCCACTTTTTACATGATATTCAAAATCATTTTCTGGTAGTGTGATTTAAAGAAATGACAGTAATTAAAAAAAAAAAAACAAACTTTGACTGCCCTACAAAGTGCAGTAAGAAAACTATGAGTGGATTTCACGTACCGTTATTTTGATATTCTCATTCTGAGAAAAAAAAATTGCTAAACATGAAGGGACTTAGAAACATCTTCTGTTTTGAGCAAAATAAACCAAATATGGTCAATGTTGTGATGTGCTGCCCGATCGCCCTTCATAGAAGGAAGTTTTACCAAACTGATGGAAGTGCTGTTGGTAGAGAGACTTTGGTTGTTACCCTTTTCAGGGATTGCCTCAATTAAAGAGAAATGCCTTGAAATATGCCACTTTCGTAGGTTGCCCTCATGCAGAGACTGATCTATGAGGGCATGTAAAGACTCTCTCGCCTCAGACAAATGTGAGTCTACTCTGTAGGGCCATTCTAGCTTCAGAGATTCACATAGGGTTGGCAGAAGCTGGTGATGGGATAATGATGCAATAGGCGTGTCTCCGCCCACTCCTACTTTTATTTCTCTTCTCTCTAGAGGTATTGAGCCCCAGGCCACTCCTTAATAAACACACTAACTCCATATCAGAGTTGGATTCCCAGTAAAAACAACCTGCAACACTAAAAAAATAAATCAGTTGTCTATTCTGAAATAAATTAATTTTAGACCTGAGGAAAAAATACAGCAAGAAGATTTCACTAAAAATTAAATTTTCTAGTCTGTATGAGACCTGTCCATTTTATACTTTGCTATCATACGTAACTATTATAGATGAAACAGTAAAATTGGATAGTATAATATTGTAATGCACATAGTTATTGCCACTTATATTCCTTCATTGACCTAGGGTTGACCCTTGCCTCCTAAAAGCATTTTCTTTTTTTTTTTTTAATTTTTTAATTTATTTCAGCATATTATGGGGGTACAGATGTTTCTGTTACATATGTTGCCCTTGCCGCCACCTCCCTCCCTAAGTCCGAGTTTCAAATATGTCCATCATTTGGGTGGTGCACATTGCACTCTTTGTGCATGCATATAC